>CAIGQQ010011173.1:10017849-10041616 GCA_903798035.1 Danio albolineatus | reverse complement strand
ATATATATATATATATATATATATATAATGCTATTATGTTTAGAAATGTGTTGGGGAAAAAATCTTGTCTCTGTTAAACATAAATTAGGGGGGAAATATAGAAGAATTAAAATTAAACAGGTAGGCTAATAATTTGGTAAGACCTTATTTTGATGGTCCCTATTGCACATTTTGTTTTCTAAAACTACATGCCAATTACTTCTTATTTAAGTTTTAGTAGACTGTCTGCTTAATATCTACTGATACTGCTCCTTCAACAGACATTTAACTGACTTTGCAAGTACATATCAACTTACATCTTAACTTAATCTAATAAGAATTAGTTGGCATGTAGATGCAATGTAACTTTAATTCAGCAAAATGCATTAAAGGGACCATCAAAATAAAGTGATACTATGCGGGTGTGTTTGAGTTTAAAGGTGTTTCAAACAACTAAATCATGTTATACATGCACATTAATAATATGTAATTACTAACATTTGTATATAAACTATATATTGGTTTTCTTAAGTTAAAACATTGGTATATTTCTAAATTAAAGATACCTGAATACACAGCACGTTTTTTGTTATTGTATGCACAAAAATGCTTTAGGAATTTAGTTATGTGTTTGAGTAAAATGTAATATTTGTTTTATTTTGTTAACTATGATGACATTCCAAATGTAAAATTAAAATGTTGTAATTTAGAGAGAATTTAAGCAAACAAATTAAATTTAGTAATGTTCAACTTAATGTGTTTGTTTAAATTCAGCCCAATTAAATTGTTTACAACCACTTAACTAAACATGGCAAAGAGAATGGGACAACTGCATACATAATAAATTACATGAAATAAACCCGAAAATAAAGGAAAGACACTTAGCAAATTATAATTTTGAGACAAAACATGATCAAACTGTCAATACTAGACGTTGAATTGGATATTCTAGGTTGACTCATTTTTATTTACTGAATAACAAAGCACCACCTAAATGTAATCACTGCCAGGCTTGTAAAACATATTTTGTTGGAATGTGGAAGTTTGAATATTATTAGACAACATTTTTATAAGGAGAGTACTTTGGACATTTTTAAAAAGGTGCCACCTGGAAGAATTAAATTATTTATCAGAAACTGAACTGAAAAATCATATTAAACTTTGAATATATTTTTGTTTAGTTTTATTTATTTCTATCCTATATATTTGTTTAAATAACTTTTTATTGTAATATGAATTTGTTTTTATCATGTAATATTTTATGTACATCCATTTTGCCATAAAACAGCCATAAGTTGCTGATATGGCAATAAATACATTTATTTATTTAAAATAATAAAAATAATATTAATAATATTAATAAAAATTAAATATGAATATAACAACCACTTAACTTAAAGAAAAATGAAATCCAATGAATCATATTTGAATATTTGAATCATGTTTTCAGTGTTGCATTAAAAAAAAATAAAAAAATAAAAACCAGCACAATAATAATAAAAAAATAATGAAAAATTGTCTTCACTTTTCACTTTACAAGACATACATGAAGTTTATTGCATTCACCAAATGCTTTTAGAATGAAACATAGATTACACCAGTTCAATTTCCCTTCTTGTCACATTTTTACATCATGAGGAAAAAGATGATTTATCTGTATTCCTTAAATCATTCACTCAACTAATTTTTTCATCAACATTGAAAGTGCGCTAATAAAAGTTGTTATCCTGTTATTGAGGATCTTTTATTAACTCTCCAGAAAAGAATTCCAAAAATGAAAGCTATATGCGTACACGGTGTTCTTGTTAATAGCGCCACACTGAAATTCAAAGTAACAAATAACTCATTCATCATATTTGTTCAAACGCCAAAGCAATGACAGCTTAAATTCAGGATGATATGCTAATTCTATGGTTAGTTTTCATTGGAAGTCAGTGTCATGTTTCATAAGAACATTAATAAGAAATAAAGTGAATCAGAATCAGCCGTAAACATGCCTTCAATAATTGTACAGATGTTGCGGTCTTTGTTCTGGTCTGCTGAATTTTTAATTCAAGTATTTTTCTCCCCTGGACTCTTTCTCTCTTTTTTTTTTTTTTCCTTCTTATTTTTCACTTGCTCCAGCCAGCCGCTGTCATTTTGATTAATGGAAGCTGGCTGCAATCTCAGAGTGCATCTCACTTGAACTGAAGTGCTGATGCTCTGCACTTTCTGTATGATCTTAGCCACACCATCCACCTCCATCTCAGTGTCCAGACATAAACACAAACACACACGTACACACTTTGTCCTGGAGGACTGGCGAGATGGTAATCAATAATGTAGACAGTCTGATTAAGTGAAGGTTACTTGCTTGCAAACAGCACCGTGAAGACTGTAGAGACAAACGCTCCAATAGCAGAGCAGCTCAAAACAGGATTTGCCAGTTTGTTCTAGCTAATATGCAAATGGCCTGTTGGGCGGAACAGCTGCTTGCATTTGCATGTAAGCTTCAGCATTGCTTGGAGTGATGACTGAAAGAATTATGAACTACCTGTTGTTTCACAACAGAAAATGTTCTCTGGAAGTGCAGTATTCAATTTTTATTGTGTATGTTACTTGGGATGGGTTTCAAGCTTCTAATTCAAAAGCATACTTGAAATAATTTCGTAATCGTCTGTTGAAACAAGTTCATCACAGTGAATGTGTTTTCCGAGTTCAAGTATTTTGACATGATGACAAGTTTTTTTGTTATATTATTGTTGTTATACATAAACTCAAAGGAAAAATGCCTAAATGTGTCGCGTTCACACAGATTTGCATAAATGGCTTAGGACCGCAGTCATTTTCAAAGAAATTGTAAATCTGAATGTGTTTTTAAGACATTTTAATCAAGTTCAAAGCCTTGTTATAATTATAACATTTGTGGCTTTAACAAAAAAATTGTATTTAATTCTTTAAAGATTGTAGTGGCTCAGTTGTTAGCAATGTCGCCTCACAGGAAGAAGGTCGCTGGTTCGAGTCCTGGCTTGGTCAGTTTGCCTTTCTGTATGGAGTTTGCATGTTCTACCTGTGTTCGCGTGGGTTTCCTCCTGGTGCTCCGGTTTCCTGCACAGTCCAAAGTGAATTGAATAAACTAAATTGGCCGTAGTGTATGAGTGCAAATGAGTGTGTATGGGTGTTTCCCAGTACTGGGTTGCAGCTGGAAGGGTCTCCGCTGTGTAAAACATTTGCTGGATAAGTTGTCGGTTCATTTCGCTGTGGCAACCCCTGATGAATAAAGGAACTAAGTCAAAGGAAAATGAATGAACGTATTTAAAGATTATACAGTGTTGTTTACTTGCAATTATTTGATTCCTGTACCTTAATGCAGATTCCCCAGAACATCATAATTCTCTGTTTATTTCATTTATATCTTTGCTCAGTTGTATTTATCTATACTTATTTATAATTTTTATTATATTTTATGTGCTTTCTCTTGCTTACAAATTCATCCCAGTCGATTTAGTGATGATTTCTTTCTAAATATAGCTCCTCAAGTCATCTGATGTGATTGTATTTATATTCCTCTCGCTCTTTCTCTCTCTCTCTCACATAATATCACAATGTTAGTTTCTTTCCAACGTTGTGCAATACAGACTATGCTGTAAACAGTATCTGTTAATTAACAGTTTCCATATTTTGTGTTTTCTGTCTATTTACAGTTGTGAATTTCATAATGGGACCTTGAGCTCTGCTGTCGACTTTTAATCTTGAAAATTCAACTCTACAGTTCAACATTTTAGTAGTTTGAAATAATATAATGTTTAAGAAATAATATATAAATAAAGTAATCTGTAAAATAACAGAAAATGTACCAGCAGCTTAATGCAAGGGTTTTGCAGCATAAAATACCACGCCAACCCAGACAATATATCACTATAAACTATTAAATATGTTCAAAGAAGTCACTTTTTCCAACTGTATTAATGTTAAAAGTTGTCAGAAGGAAGGTCAAGGTCTCATAATCCGATTTAAAAGCATAAATAATAATAATAATAATAATAATAATAATAATAATAAAACTAAAAACAAATAACAAAATATGGAAAACTGTTCATTTTCTGATATTTTTTTAGTGTAGTGTTCGCCCATTGTTTTGGTTATTTGTACGTGACTATAGACTGAACGCATAATACGTATGTGCATGATGTCACATGATGTTTTCACAAAGTTGTGTTTTCAGAGTTTACTCCCCAAACCTGTGCTTTAAAATGTTTTCAAACGTTTGTAATCTCAGGCCTCCAAAATGCTGCACTGTAAAAATATTCTTTAATTGACAGTTGTATTTTGTGATTTGAGGATGTTTCCTGTTTATTTACGATTATGAATTGCATTATAGAACCTTGATATCTGCTTTGTCGACTTTTGATGTTGAAAATGTAACTCTAGGGTTTAACAAAGGGACTTTTATTGGCATTTTAGTAGTTTTAAATAATATATTGTATAAGAAATAATATTCGCTCACCCAATTACATGGCAGCAACTCAATGCATTTAGGCATGTATACTGTAGACACGGTCAGGACGATCTGCTGCAGTTCAAACCGAGCATCAGAATGGGGAAGAAAGGTGATTTAAGTGACTTTGAACCTGGTTGTTGGTGCCAGACAGACTGGTCTGAGTATTTCAGAAACTGCTGATATACTGGGATTTTCACGCACAATCATTTCTAGGGTTCACAGAGAATGGTCCAAAAAAAGAGTAAATATCCAGTGAGCGGCAGTTCTGTGAGCGCAAATGCCTTGTCGATGCCAGAGGTCAGACGAGAATGGTCAGACTGGTTTGAGCTGATAGAAAGGCAACTAACTCATATAATCGCTCTTTACAACTTCTTATGCAGAAGAGCATTTCTGAAGGCACAACACGTCCTACCTTGAGGCGGGTGGGCTACAGCAGCAGAAGATTATACTGGGTGCCATTCCTGTCAGCTAAGAACTGGAAACTGAGGCTACAATTAGCACGGGCCCACCAAAATTGGACAATAAACAATTGGAAAAACGTTGCCTGGTCTGAGTCTCGAATTCTGCTGCAACATTCAGATAGTATAGGGTCAGAATTTGGTATCAACATCGTGAAAGCATGGATCCATCCGTATCAACAGTTCAGGCTGGTAATGGTGGTGGAATGGTGTTGGGGATTTTTTCTCGGAACACTTCTGATCAACTGGGCCCATTCGTACCAATTGAGCATCGTGTCAATGCCACAGCCTACTTGAGTATTGTTGCTGACCATGACCATTTTTTTATGACCATGATTTATGATCTGATGACTACTTCCAGCAGGATAATGCGCCATGTCATAAAGCGCAAATCTTCTCAGACTGCTTTCTTGAACATGAAAATGAGTTCACTGTACTTAAATGACCCCCACAGTCACAGATTTCAATCCAATAGAGCACTTTTGGGATGTGGTGGAACAGGAGATTCGCGTTATGTATGTGCAGCCGACAAATCTGCAGCAACTGTGTGATGCTATCATGTCAATATGGACCAAAATCTCTGAGGAATATTTCTAGTACCTTGTTGAATCTATGCCACAAAAAATGTACCTAATAAATTGGCCGGTGAGTGCATATAGGTCTAAGTTCGTGCAATAACAGAAAATGTACATGTATATAGGTCTAAGTCCGTGCAATAACAGAAAATGTACGTGCAGTTTCTTACCAGGTTATTGTACCATAATTAACAACACCAACCCAGACGATATATCACTTCAAACAGTTAAAAATCTTAATAAAAGTCACTTTTCAAATGATTTAACATCTAAAGTTGTTGGAGAAAAGATCAAGGTATCATAATGCAATTCAAAAACATTAAATAAATTAAGAAATAAAACATGAATCACAATATAAATCACAAAAAAAGCTGAATTTACATTTTTATGTTGTGTAAATAAATGGTTAAATGCATAAAAGTTTTCCGTTTGTAATTGAAAACTGGTCCTGCATTGATCTGTGAGAATTGTAAGTTAATTTTCAGTTGTTGTTGTTTTTTTCCAGACACAAAGAAAATGCTTCTCAGCTGAAAAAAATATATTTGAAAACAGGATTAGTCTCAATCAGAGTCTAAGCCTGAACAGATTGAGAGATTGAGAGGTCTAAGCGCACCAAGAGGGCCTTTATTTGACTCTGACTCTAATGATGGTTTTAGCTGTGTAGCAAACAGTAAACAGGGATTTGCACGCCCTGTTCATGGAGTTGGGAGTTTTAAATCTTGACAATGCCCTATTAGCATGTCCTGGCAGTTTAATGTTGATGGCACTCAAGGATGTCCGTGATTTCTTTATCCTTCCTTTTGCCCAGGTTATGATGTCAGCAGACTAACTAGATATTCCTAGAGCCCTTTCTATTCTTGTGTCAAGCTTAGACAGCTGTAAAGAACGGTGACATCCTCCAAACACATTAGTCATTTTCTTAATGGAGGATGCAGTTCTGCCAACGTAATCTCACTGTAATTCATAACTTTGATTTAGTGTCTGATTTAATTTGTATGACCTCAATCATACATTCTAGCATGAGTCACTTATCCCCAATGACAGTTGGGTTTAGGGGTGGGGTTTGGGGGTGTGCCTCATTTTAAAAGTCGTACGTTTGCATAAGAGTTCAATTGTATGAATTTGTACAAATTAGCTACTTTTCTGAGTTTCCTCATGAGATCGAGCTGTCATTAGCCCCTTTTACACAGATATTTCCAGGAAAATGAACAGTATTTTTGCATAAAGGAATCATGTGTTGGGTTAGCACTGTCGTCTCACAGCAAGAATGCCGCTGGTTTGAGTCCCGGCTGGGCCAGATGGCATTTCTGTGTGGAGATTGCTTGTTCTCCTCGTGTTCGCGTGGGTTTCCCCTACAGTCCAAACACATGCGCTATAGGTGAATTGGATGAGCTAAATTGGGCATAGTGTATGAGTGTGTGTGAATGTGAGAGTGTATGGATGTTTCCCAGTACTGGGTTGTGGCTGGAAGGGCATGCGCTGCTTAAAACATATGCTGGAATAGTTGGCGGTTCATTCCACTGTGGCAACCCCTGATAAATAAGGGGGACTAAGCCAAAGTAACATTACCAGTAAATTCCTGGAATTCTGCTCTGTGTGAACGCAGAAGGAAAATGGCTGGTGTGAGCGTGTACAAGTTTAGAACGGTCTGAAGTGAGATGTCTATTGGACATAATCAGACTTGGATGATTCTTTCACATCTGCGTTAAGGGAAAACATTTCTGTTATACCATTCTAAAGGTATATGTAAGTTTGTATTTTTTATTTGTATTTTTTTTCTACATATATTTCAAATCTTTCTTAATATAAAATACATTGTGTTCAATGGGGGAAAAGTTGTTGTTGTTTTTTACTAACATTTAAAAGGAACTTATTTCGGCGCAGTAATCACAATAACGTAAAACTGTGATATTTTTATCCAAGGTTATCATATCGTCAGAATTTAGCTGCTGCTTAATTAAAACAAATGAAACCAACAACAATAACAAAAATGGACCCATTTAATTTTTACAAATACAAGTACAATTTACCAGTTTATTTGGAAAGGAAATGTCAATGGTGGATATGTACACAGACTTTTATTTTCGTCCAGCCAGCCTCAGCGCTTCCGGTGAACTTCTAATCTTTCTGTTTATAAAATTGGCACGTTTAAGGTCTGATTTCTTTAAAAAATCAGTGATATCTGCCTCATTGATGTACAATATAAAATGGGTCTCAGACTGGACAAGAAGCACTGCATTCAATTCCATTTCCCCCTGTCTTGTCTTTAAAATATGACAATTTATTTTACCCCAGTATTTTCAATGGAGTTTCTGCTTGCCTGCTGACGGTTAAACGGCATTCTTTCATCTCATTTTACGCTTGAACAACTAAACGAATGCTTAAGTCTATTTAGCTGAATGTATCATAATTACAGTACAACATCGATGCTGTGAAAGGAAACTAATGAAATTGAAATTAGTCACATTAAGCTTTCATCTGAAGTTTATGGTAAAACAGTAGCTGTGCATATAGTCCATAGTGCTTTTTTCCGGGAAAAATTGTGGAATGTTGTTGCCTGTGTGAGCATTTTTTAATATACCAGTAAATTAATTACAGTACTTTTACAGATATTTACTGGTATTACTGTGTAAAAGGTGCTAATCATTGTTTTCCTTTTTGCACTGTATACCGCGGTATGGAAAAGGCAAGGTTTTCATGCACCAAAATTTTCTGTAATACCGTTCCTAAGATATGGGTAAGATTTTTTATTTCCTTTTTTTAAAATTTATTTATTTATTTATTTTTTAAGGTGTAAATTGTAAAGACATCTGTGTTTTTGAAACAATTGAAGACAGCAGAAGTCAATGATTCATTATAATTGTTTAGCCTGAAAGTTTACTGCCCCAAAATACTTTAAATGTTTCTCAAAATAAAATATATTGTGTTCAAAGGGGGAAAAAGGTTTTGTTTTTTAGCCAGACATTTTAAAAAAAGAATATATTTTAGAGCAGTGATCACAATACCTTCATACCGTGAAACCGTGATATTTTTATCCAAGGTTATCATACTGTCAGAATTTTATACCGACACATGCCTAATTACGTCTCTGAAACAGTCAATCAGTGCGTACTAGGTAAAAATGTTGGAAACACAAGACATAAAGGTGAAACAGGTGATTGTCTTGTTCTTTTTTTGTATTAATATATATTTTAGGTGGTTCATTCTGCTGTGGCGACCCCAGATTATTAAAGGAACTAAGCAGAAAAGATAATGAATGAATAAATGTGTATTTTAATGTACAGTGGAAGGTGTAGGAACATGAAACATGAGAAAGTGTAGCATACTTCTACACACGTTTACGCAGAAAAGATTACATTGTAGGTAGGTGGACACTGTTCAGATGGAGACGGCAGGCAAACATTAACAACCTAACTTCTTTTTATAAGTTTGGTATTGTGATTACTAACTGCACTATATAGTTTTGTTTCTGGCAAATGTTAGGTGATGTGTTGTAGTATTGAATAGTGTGCGTCAATATTTTCAGTGGTACCAGGCTAATTTTAGCATTTTCCAAGATCTCCAGTTGCACCTTTAGTTTTGGCTTGTCCCTCCCTTTCTTAAGAATAAAAGACAGAAAACATCTGGGTGAGGCAGTTAAGTGGAAAGTATTTTTTATGGTTATCAAGGTTATGAGAAAATACTTTCAACTGAGATAAATCCTAATTGAACCCAGAGTATTGTTCAAAGCCATTGAACCGGTATACACTGGTCAAAAAAGAAAGCACTGAGATTCCATTGTACATACAGTAGATGTGATCATATGAACTTCTATGAAGTACTTTGATTGATGTGGAATTCTAGTCTGTCTAATTACTGTAATGCAGAACAACCGCAGAACTCTTCAGTAATTCGTTGTAAGGGCAGGATCAACTTGTGATGGTTAAACATTCTGGATAGCTGTTTGTTTAAAACCATGCGTTATTTGTTCGTAAATCTATTTTGGCGTCCTTGTAAGCCTTCCTGTTTTTTTGCTGTATTATTTCTCTGAATCAGTCAATCTACACTGTAAAAAAAAAAAAACCCATATCTAATCAATAAAATTGAGGTAACAGATTACATGCAATATTGTTAATTAAATTTAACATATATGGATTGAGTAACAATTAAATAAATTAGCTTATTTAAAATGAGTAACCACAAACAGTACTTAAAGACATTAGCAAATTTTAAACAGAAATATTAATTTAATTAAACAGAAAAACCAACACAATGTTAATGAAAACTACTCAATGTTTTTATTTTGATTTAACATAAAATGTGTGGAGCCTGTTCATCAGCTCTAGAAAAGAATACCCTATATCTACACAATAAAATTAGGGTAGCAGATTACAATTTTAAAATGTCCTTTGACAATGCGGAGATGTCCACCTCCAGATGGGCGCTCATCACTCATGTATCCGGCGAGGGCAGCCTTTCCCCGGCTAAACAAACTGGCTTGTGCTCCAGGCTAATTTGAAAATGCTAATTTTACTAACGTTGAATTTAATCAATATTTTCTCTTTTTGAAGTTATTCAAAAACAACAGCTAAATTCTTATAATAAAATTGATTAGATTTTATTACAGACATTTTTACGTTATTTCAAAGTAAAAAAATGCCCTAAAATCAGGAAATTAATTTTATTAAATAAAGTGTACATATTAATATTAATGAAATCTACAAGGCCACAGAATGACTTTTTACAGTGTAGTGGTTAGTAGGTAAAAATATTCAAATTCTAGATTAAATCAACAATACTTGTTGAAACACAAACCTTAATTTCTACTTGACTCTAAAATTAAAAATAAATAAAGAGCAAGAATCTGAAAAGGCACTTATGTCCTATTTTTTTGCGGTCATCAGCATAATGTAAAAATATGATAAATTAGGGTAAATTGAAAGTTAGAAAATGCTTAAGAAATCATTGAAGTATGATTGATTTTTACATAATGTAGATATGATAACTATTGACGTTTACATGGATTTCCATTTCAATTTAATTACTGAGCCACAGAACTTTCACTTTTCTGTAGGGGCAAGATCAAGTTATAGAGCAAAACCATTCAGGTCAAATCGGATGTTGTTCAAAATCAGTCACTTGGTTTAAATGCGGTTCTCTGGAACAGCAGTTACATTCAGTGGAATTCCAGTCTTGTGAGAAAGTTAGTACGCCCTATTACATTACATGGTTTTCCGTATCAGGTTTATTCGATCCTTTGCGGTCTGTAAAATTGTCAAATGAAACTCTGAGATGAACAAGCACATTGCATGTGGAAAATCCATGAGTGTCAAACTTAGGATAAACCTACTGTTAATATATGAATTATGAAGGTAAATAGTTCCTGAAAAATGTTTAGGGGTTCTGTTATAGATCTGCAGGTGTGCTTGGCATCATTGTCCTGTTGGATGACCCAAGCTTTAGCTGTGAGATGGATGGCCTCACATTTGATTTTATGATGCATAGTCAACTAAACGGCTGTGAGGTGTTCGGGTCATGAGGCTATAAAACAAGAACAAATTAATCAGTCCTACACCAGCATGCTCGACTTTTGGCTGGAGGTGTCTTTGCCGATATGCTCTTTTGCCTTTCACCAAATGTAACATTGTGCATCATTACCATTACCTCCATTTTGGTTTTGTCTGCTCAGTTGTTTTAGAAGTCTTGTGTTTTTTTGTTTTTTTTTTCTATCTAAATTTGCAGACCTAAACCTCGCTGACATGATTTAAATTAAAAGTTTTTTATTTTTTATTTACCAATTCTTCCAAACATCCCACACTTGCCCCATCTTATTCTAATTGTACTGTCATGTATAGTTGAACATGCATTTATGGAGGTGATCTACTCACGTCTGATGACCAGTAAATGATCTGAATGAACCATAATATTTCTAGAACAATGTCTTTTGAACACCTCACCCCAAACGTCAAGCATGCTGGTGGAGGGCTGATGATATTGGGCTGGTTTTGAAGCCTCAGAACTAGGATTGAGTCAACCATCAATCATAAGAGTCAAATGTAAGGCTATCCAGCTAAATCTGGAGTAAAATTGGGTCATGCAACAGGACAATGTTCTCAAGCACACCTGCAAATCTACAACAAAACGTCAGAAAAATACAGTGCTCCACATATATGAGTACACCCCTTACAAATCTCTCATTTAAATTAATATTTTCCATAGGAAGCTTTACAATATTACATTTGTGCATATACATTAGATTAGACAATACTGAAGACAAATTTGGACTTGATCTAACAAAATAACTTACTATAATGGTCCAAAATTAGTACACCCAAGTTTAAATGTATGACTTTAAATATATTATATGTCTATTTCTAATTATGTTCAGTGACTTAAATTTTTAATATAATAAATTTATCCATTTAATAAATCTGTTTTGTTCAAGCACAAAAATATACTGCATGACCTGTATTCACTGGAATGGATAAAAATATTTCTTTCAAATATTTCTTCTTAATATTTTATATACATGTATATAAAATAAATCAATATGTTGCAACAGCCACAAATGTGTTAAGACGAATGGGCCGAAACTCTTCTAGAATAACTTTACTGCTGTAAGTCATAGCCTTTGCATTTTGGCTATTATTTTGCTAAATAAACAACAACGCAGTTTAACGTATGCGTAATTGTTGTTTTGCTCAGGTTTTATTTGTTTGTTGTATTGTACCATGGATTGTAAGTGGTACTTCAAAGAATACTATTGTATTTCCTACTATATTTGTTGTTGGTCACTAACCTGCTGTACTGGCTTTGGCAGAACAACGTTATGGGTTCAGTTCAGATGTACCTGAGTTGAGTTTTTGTAAAATTTTACCACATCACCACAGAAAATTATTTAGATTAAAGTGTTTCATTGTGAGCCAAATTTCTGAAGTTTGCTTTCATATTTAATGCGGATTAAGCTTTTGTTGAAAACAGGATTGAAACATTTATACCTAGTAGAAAGCACTGATTGACTGACTTTGTGATACAATGCCGTGCAAACAGGAATACTAAGATACAGAGCTGTCAGTACTTCTTTATAAGGCCAGAATCAACTTATAATGGTCATCTGTTCAGGTTAAATCAGATGTTTGTTTAAAGTCAGTCATTTGGTTTAAGTGTAGCTCCACGTTCCTTTATCTTACAGCCAATACATCCTTAGCTCAAGTTGTTGTTGTCACATTAGATGATTTCAATAAGCCATGGATTTTTTTGTTATGCTTGTTTTTGCCGCTCGAGCGTCTAAGGATTTTCAATCAGTGTCATCCTTTGTAAACAAAGAGTTTTGCTTTAATATACTTTGGAGACTGTTGTGTCCTTCAGCTTTTATCAGATTATCCACACAGACTTATCTGGGCTAGAGAGTGTGTGTGTGTGTGTGTGTGTGTGTGTGCGTGCGTGTGTTTGTGTCTGTGGGTCATCCCCCCTTCTGCGTCTCCTGTACGGGGGCACGGGAGGGTGTATAATATGAGTGTTTGTGGATGTGAGGGTGCAGCTGACTGGATTATCTTTCAGCTGTCTCTCATTTAATGGTCATTGCAGAGTTCTCGTGGGAAAAGTGCACAGTGTTACACTAAGTCACCTGCTTCTGTGACTAATTGTTTAATTACCATCATACATGACTTTATTTAAATGAAAAGAAACTCATAAAATCAGCATTTAGGTTTGTGCATTTTATTTGCGTGTCAAAAAAGTAATACATGCCGCAATAAAATAGAAAATCCCACCCACAAATAATAAACTTCCGATATAAATATTTAAAATCTTTTTTATACAGTTTAAAAATCTCCTTGATCTTGGCAAAAAAACGCAAATCAGTACAAAACGTACAAAAGACCTTCAAAGTCATCTTCACCGTAACAAAAGTACAAAGACTTGTCACCATAAAACTGACAGCACGTTTTTTTTTTAACTCCTAGTGTGCATGCAAAAGTGTAATTGAGATCAGAAAAATGTTTTTCACAGCTTATAGTCTTCTGTGCATGTGAAGACTGTGAAAGAGGTCTGCTTTGTGAGTCATGAGCATGAAGAGACGGTATGAACCACCATTAAACATATGGAATGAAAGACACTTGTGTTCTATGTACAGAATCTCTTTCGAACGATGGAGAAAACACCACTCCACAGGTCACCCATCAAATATATACACACTATTGCACAGTCTATTAATTCACCCAACATGATGCAATGAATCTTATACACGAAGAGTTCAAATAATACCAAAAGTCTTCCATCGCAGCTTAAAGGCCGAATGCAAGATATTAAGGCTATACAAAACGCCAGCAATCCCCCTAGAGAGAAAAAACACGAGGAATGTCATCGTCTTCCTGTAAAACACTCACACTTTCACTACAGGTGTAAAAGTGAGGCTTTTGGAAAAGAAATCAGCATTGCTGACCTGAGTGCCATTACAATTTGAGGTTGAATAAAGTAAGCACGCTATAATAAACGCACGTTATCAAAACAACTCTTCCGATCTTTAAATAACAGTCTCAGTCGTAGTACATTATGTGAACAGCAAAGTACATACATTATTGTGGGCAGTGACAGCTTTGTTTCCCAGAACAAATGTGCGTTAAAGGCTCAGCTACGACATGGCCATTGCACTAGAAGCGTGTTAAACATGCTGCTGCATGAGGACTTTTTCAGTGTCTGCTGTCCTCGGGCTATGTTACCTAAAGATCTAGCTTTACACAGTGTTCAGAGCCTGTATGTTCTGTATGTTACTCCTTGAGGGCTTTTTCTACGTGCAGGAAGCCTGTGAATGTGATCCTGGACCACAAAACCAGTTTTATGTTACAGGAATATTTTTAGCAATGGCCAAAAATACATCGTATACGTCAAAATGATTCTTTGGTGCCAAAAATAATCAGAATATTAATTCAAATCCATGTTCCATGAAGACATTTTGAAAAATTCCTACTGTAATCTATTGATTAGTAATGTGCAATGCCAAAGACTTGATTCCAGATTTTCAAATAGTTGTATCTCAGCCAAATATTGTCATATTGTAACAAATCATACATTAATGTAAAGCTTATTTATTCTGTTTTCAATAATCGTATAAATCTCAATATTAAAAATGACTGTTTTTGTGGTCCGTGGTCACATATGTACAAACTGTGAGCATTATTCGTGAGATAACATGATACTGCATCTGACTTTGCATGATCTAAAAGTTCTCATCCTCAGCTTCGGGTTTTGAAATCCCCTGGGAAGAAGCTCCTCCTTTTCAGCCCAGACTCCGGCTTTAACTGGAAGTGCAAATGCTGCATCCGCAAAGGAAACCTTGCCCTCAAAATTTGCTTAAAGTCCTTTGGATTTATCTTGATGCCTCTGCTTGGAGGACTCTCTGGTTCTTCACTTCCCCTGCTGCGGGGCGGGCTACCGTTCGAGTCTGAAGAGCTTAGAGAGTCTGAACTGGGAGCACATTTCCTGGGCTGAGGTCTTACGACAAGAACCGGTGGGCTAGGTATTGTAGCCTTCTTCAAGTAGGAGCTCTCAGGCTGGAAAGCAGACACGTGTTTTGGTGGAGAGAGCGCTCCATTGGTCAGCTTGTACCACGGCGATGGAGGAGAGTCTTTGCTCGGTTCCTTGCTCTCGGACGTCCAGGAATGAGAGCCGAGGGAGGAAGGTGGACGAGCGGGAATGTTCTCAGCTTTTGGGCGATCTTTGGCGCTGTATTGCTGGGGTGGCTGAGTCTCGGGTGTAGGAAGGATTGGCTCTGGGGTTGGATGTAGGCGGTGGATCTTCAGGTACTCTAGGGAGGACGAGGTGATACAACCGCCATTTCCTGAGTAGGCATCTTTAAATCCTCCTTTCACGGCTTTCAGAAGACCTGCGATTGAGAAGAGAAGAGTTTCAGGCAGAGCAATTCTATCTTTATTTGTACAAGCAAATGCTAAAATGGGTTCTGAGGTTATCTTTCTAGTCTGGCAAATGGACCCTTTTCATATTTCCACGTCTCTAGTAGTGGAAGTCATCATAGTCGGGTACACTTAGAGCGCAGTCAATGGAACAGTACAACACATATTTTTTAGGATCCTATTTGCTGAAATAAAGAAGCCAAATTTCCATCAACTATACAGCTCTGCGTTCCACAAGATATTCATCTAAGGTTCTGAAAATGGAAACCAGCAAGGTTTTCTATACACTTGACTTATGAAGTCATCTTTAATCTTCAGACTTCGATGATCTTTCTATGTGATAACAACCTGAACATCCCTGAAGGCTTTATGTTCACCTTAGTTTGATTTACTGTCAAACCATTTGCCAAACACAAAGGTTGGAATTATGCCTCAGGTAACAGGGCTTATTAAGCGTGCCTTCAACAAAGAGACATATTAAAGAAGGTTTCATTTGTACCATTGAATACGTTCCAATTGTCCTGATTCTGTCAGTTTATTGTCACGTTTGCCTAAGTCACGCATGAATCATGTGCCAGATAACAATTGAACCACAAGGTTGGTTCACACACGTCTATATTTTAGCTTTAGGTGCTCACCAGTTTTCTGTTTCTTCTTTGTGGGGTCTTTACCAGAAGCCAGATAGACGGGTGTCTCTTTAGGTGGAATCGAGACCGTATCAATATGTTTCCTCCACTGGGTCTGAAAGATCTCAGGCTTATTCTCTATATCCAAGTTTTGGAGCTGTTTTTCCTACAAGAAAGAGAGAATGTTACACTCTGAGGAACACCATATGAATCATAAATATGAAGATACCATTGGTTCCTCGAACCTACATTGTACTCTTTTGAGAGTCGTTTCATTTTGTTGTTGAGGAGGAAGTACACAGCTAGAGTGCTGGAAGCTTTGTTGGTGAGCAACGCATTCAGTACTGTGCTGTGTGAGTAGCCCATTTTCTCAGTCATGTGGTGCAAAACAGGCTGGTTGATATTCGTGATGTGGATCCTGAGAATGATATGAAGATTCTTTTAATTGACTGGAACATAAAAAGTGAACTAAATGTGAAAATATCAGATAACTTACCTATTAAAGTAAGGAGCTCCAGTGTAAGGGTTGCCCAACTGAATCCATGGGTCAGTCATCACTTGTTGAATGTTTGGTCTCAAGTCAGGGTTAGGCTCTAGAAGTTTTTCCAGCAAATTTTTAGCATCTGTGAACATAAACAGGAAATGATAAGTACTTGGTCAGTCGCTAGGTTTATCTGATTAATTAGGGCAGACGCATCATGTTGTGATCAAGATGATTCAGCCTTTTTCCTTTATCTCACATAAGTCAATGAATGAGGGCACAGTCTTACGTACTTACGACGCTCAATATCTATTATATAATGAGGCTAATCTTATTTGAACTGCATCATCTTGTTGTATCATATCCCATCACAGATTTAGTAGTGAATGAATCACCTGTTATTGAGAATGTTCACGTAAATGTAACGCAATGGAAAAGTCCACAGAATGTGATTAGCTGACTAACTTACTTCTCCGTAACAGAATTTTATCTGGGATTCTGCTTGCACCATAGTTGAAATACAACGGTAAGACGATTGCTTAATTACATCCCATGGAAAGTACCTTCAATGGAAAGCTGACATGGAGTTGTGAAATCAAAGCAAAGCGCATCCTATCATTTCTTCTTCTGACTAAAACCGGATTTTCCTGTTGAAATAATAAGCAGCCATTTGTCTGGCATATTTGCGGTAAACACAGTGTTTATGACCTGATGGTTTCGCACTTAATGTTTTGAGAGTTCGACTCTGTTGGCATGTGGGCTTGTTTTGCATTGCTGGCATTTGGCTCGGAAACCTGGATCTTGGATCTCCTGCGATGTGATTTAAAACACCAGTGGGCAAAAGACCCTCCCTATTGTTTTATTTTAGCATTCAAAAGCATCACTAAACCAGGACTAAAAAAAGGTGCAGTCTCACAAAGACTGCATTCATGTTCAACTTTTAGAGCATGATGTGCATTAGGATGTAATTGGTAGTGGAACATGAGCTTATTTTCAGCATGCAATAGCTGCTCGTTCCTGTATGAATGTGACCTTTGGGATCTTCAAGATCTTGAAAATATCATGAGATTGGGTTTTGCCAATACCTGAGCTGATATTCGAAGGAAGGGGGTTCATTTCCTTGTCCACCATCTTCTTATGCAAAGCATTCAGGCTAAATGGCTCCACTGTAAATGGCAGCGTACCAGTCAGCATAGCGTACATGTTCACCCCTCTGTAATAAAGTGCATACATTAAGTCAAATTCAGGAATAGATAGCTAATGCAAACTTAGAACATAGTATGTTTTTAAAACTCACATCGACCAAACATCAACTTTGGGGCCATATTTTTTCCTTGAGAGAAGCTCAGGGGCGGCGTATGCTGGACTCCCACACTGTGTGCTGAAGGGATCCGTGTATCCCAGAATGCCCGCAGAGTTACTTAGGCCAAAATCTGTAGACAGAGAGAAATGTGCATGAGATAACAGTTATGTGTACTGGCTCATCTAGGGATAGACAGTCCTACGGGGTGGGGGGTGTAAAGGGTTTATTGCTGCCCAACACTAACCCTGTCTGTCACACACATCTGCTAAATAAAAGCTATGCCTATTTGCCAGGCCTCACTCACAGTGAGGTGAGAGGCCGTTTGGTTTCAATGAGATCCTGATAACTCAGGCCCCGTTTACACTAGTGCGTTTTAGTTTAAAAACGGTGTTTTAGCATGAAAACGATCCGCGTCCACACTAGCGTTTCTCAACAGATCTCCCTCCACCAGAAACATATATCACGTGACCATTCGCGCACTCTGGGCATGCGCGTTCAAGTATAAACAGGAAGCACGTGTCTCGCTCGGCATTTGGTTATTGTTAGTCAACAAACGCTGGTTAAAGGATGAACGCGATGGTAAAGAAAGCAAGAGAGGTCTTTTTGAGGACAGACGACGAGGTTGAGTTGTTACTTAAAGTAACAAATGAGTATAAAACATCCATGGCTATTGAAAATACAGTGTTTACAGTGAAGGCTGGTCTGCCGTCTGCCGCTGAAGTTACAGTCATGTGCGCTTGACGAATAAGGGAAGGATACGCAATGACCCAAAGCCCCAAACTCAGCAGCCATGCCTCCGTTTTCAAAGGTATCCGTTTCCCTCCATCCACATTGAGACGCAGCAGCAGCGTTTTAGAATGAAAAAGCCCTCTCCAGCATTTTCAAAACGCTCCGTTTTCGCACCTCGAAAACTCCGGCGTAGTATGGATGGAAGGCGTAACTGTAGCAAAATGTATGCGTTTTAAAACGAAAATGTAAACGGGGCCTCAGTTGGTCTACACTACTAAAGACGAACATTTCCAAGTCATTTCTCTTTGGGCTTAACTTCTCTGCTGGGAGCATAAAAAAAAACATCATAATATAAATACTTACCGATCAGCTTTATGCTGTCATGGTCATCAAGGAGGAGATTTTCAATCTTCAAGTCTCTATTGAAATAGAGCAAAATTGCATAAATTGATACAATTCCCTAAACCTAGTCATATGGGTGTTTAAATGACACCCATCGTACTTTAAAATAGAAAGCTGTATCCTAAATACACAATGCAGTATGTACACTTTGTTTCTTAGTTTTCAGAATGAATGTTTGAGTTTGCGAATGTCTAAGTTAAATCTATGTTGAGCTCACCTGTGAACAACTCCTGCCCTGTGCAGGTGTTCCACTGCCATCACTAGCTGGCGGACATATTTGTTGACTTCTCTCTCTTCCAACCTTTTTTTCTCGTAAATGTAGTTCATGAGGTTTCCTCCAGGACAGAGCTCCATGACGAGGTAGTACCTGTTTTCCGTCTCCATTATGTCCAGCAGTTGGGTGATGTGTGGGTGCCGGATCATCTGCTGAATATTTCCCTCACGCCGCAGGTTCTTTGTGACATATGAATCCTTTTTGGCCTTCTTCTTGTCAATTATTTTCACCGCCACCTGTGGGGGGAGAAGTAAAAAGGACATTTTGTCAACAGGAGTGCTTAATGCTTTCCTAATGAATCGAGCAGTCGGGAACAGGTGAGGCGAGCCAGACAAAGTCAGACAGAACACTTATTTCACATTTGCCTTTCTCCTCACGTCTCCAGGGTTGAATGTTTGACCCTGAGATGCTATTGGAGATTCAATGGGGGACGGATAAGGACAAATGACCGCTGTGTAGTCCTCCAAATGCCTCCAGTTGAAGGAACAATCTCCAAATGGCTTGTTAATGCCGTCCATTTGTCACCAACATGTCGTAAACCACTAATGCTGAATAAACGTTGGGTCAAACAGAACTCTACGCCCTAAAATAAAAACGTTCAGGGACATTCAAGGTAATATGCCATATCTGTGTAAAACTAAGTGAATGATCTCATTTAATTTACTTTTTTTTCAATTTAGATGAGAGGGGAGGGTCTTTGTTCTTTTTCAAACAAGATTTCTTTGTCCTGGGTTTAAAGTCCCTATGTCTGCTTTAACAATAGCCATTCCACCCTTTAAAAAACCCAAGCATGTTCAAGGGGTGACCTGCCTTGACACCATTGATCATGAGGCACAAAAAAGGGAGTGTTTAGCAAAACCATCACTGTCAAAAATGGCCAATTGAGCAGTTAATTGGATCACTCCAATGTAATCCAAGTAAAATTAGGTATTGTAAAAAACGGGGCTGAACCCCCTTCCCAAACAACCCCCCGAAATACTAACACAATATAACTGGATCTCAACCGCCAGCATTGTTGAAGAGGCTTATTGGTGGTCGATGGTTAAAGGGGGGTGATGGGGGGACCCCCAGAGCTTCAGACTAACATGTTGTTTTTCTCTCCGGCAGACAAAGGCGGCGAGGGGCGAAAGTGGGTTAGATATGCTCACAACATACATGAGGAAAGCATGTGCTGTCGCCCACCGTCCGCCAGCCCCGCCCCACCCTGTCTGTTTTTCTAGGTGATGTCAGAGAACGAGAGCGAGGCGAGAGGAGCACGAGGCAGCCTGGCTTCTCTTTGTGATTGCTAGTGTTTGCATCATCATTCGGGACAGACCTCTTCTCCTTTCCACAGCAACAGTGAAAGTGGGCAAGAGGGCTGAACAAATCCCTGATATGCTAAGAAGGTATTTCAGGTCATGCTATTGGAAGAGCAAACTATTTTTTTAAATCTGCAAACAGAGCAACACCCAGTAGAACTATACAAAGGAAGACATCAACTAGTCATAAGGAAAATCACACCATAGATGCACAATCCACAAACAATAATTAATTGCTATACATTTTCAACTTGCACTAGAAACTAGACATCATTTGTAAATGAGTAAAGAATGCATGTTTCTCTGTCCATTCTAAAAGGCTGAACGCTTTCTGTGGAGTAATCTAAGGTTAACACAGACACCTGAATGCAAACAGGATTGCCTCTGTCACCTAATTTAATCTTCGTGATGAGGAACATGAGACCAGTGAAAAACATGTCAAAGCAACCTGATGATCAGGACATAATGAATCTGGGATTCTTCTCCCAAATACCACGGATACAAACTGACGTCTATGTATTTTTACGTAGAATGAAGCATCTAACTACATATTAACATTAAATGTAAATGTGTATTGTAGAACATAAACCCTAAATAGCTAAACAATTACATAAGAATACTGAAGTTGTAGACCAATGAATATTATAGACATTGGTAGCATTTGACTGTTTTCAAATTACGAGTATTTAGAGTATAACAAGTACTGTTTTCATATTTAATTTGCTTGAGAATATATGATAAGACTAATCAGTTAATGAACTGTAGTAAATAATATTAAAAGGCATAGATCAACAGTTTGGAACAGTTTTCATATTCAGACCATGATATAGGCTAGATAAAAAAAACAGCAAGTCTTTATTTTGTCTTGTTTGCATTAAACATAATGTTTTATTTCGGTTTTGATGCACAATTAAATCAAATAAATATAATCAGGAAACACTATTAAAGGGTTAGTTCAACTAAAAATGAAAATAAAAAAACATATACTCCCCCTCAAGTGTTTCCAAGCCTTTTATGAGTGTCTTTATTCTGTTGAACAAAATGAATATATTTTGAAAAAAGCTGAACACCTGTAACCATTGACTTCCATAGTATTTGTTACAGGTTTTCAGCTTTCTTCAAAATATATTCATTTTGTTCAACAGAAGAAAGAAAGCCAAAGGGGGTCAAAACTAGTGAGTAAATAATGACAAAATTGTCACTTTTGGGAGAACTGTCCCTTTAATATGCCAAATGTATTGTCGTTTACATGTCAAAGCGTTAAATGTTTCGAACATCACTCACCTTCTCGCCGGTGATGACATCCATCCCCTCTCGCACTATGGCGAAAGACCCTTCTCCCAGCTTCCTCCCGATCAGATAGTTGGAAACTTTCTTCTTGAAGTAAAAGTCTTTGTCTGCGTCAGCTGGAAGACTTTTAATCACATCAGCACGATTTATGATCTCTTTCTCTTTAGGAATCATCCTTCCGCTGTCCATCCCCGTGTCCGTTTCAGCGTCTATCATCCTCGCGCCTGCAGCAAAACCTGTTGTGCTATAAATCTGCTGTTACTGCTTACTAAGAAGAAGATCTCTGTGAGAAATGGACATCTGAATCCCTGGCCCTAATACTAAACGCTTACACACGGGGTGCCACCTGTTCGCCTCAGTCAGCTGGCAGTCAATGCAGAACTATAAGATTGTAATAGTTTTACGTAACTATTGCATTCGTCATGGGATAATTAATAAATCCACTCTGACCTAATCTGAATCGAATGATCAAAAGTCTTATTATAAATACGCGACAGTTTTTGGGATAAAGCTACCAGTACCTCTCTGTATCGAAATAAGTGAGTGTCTGACAGGCAAGTCGTGCTCATTTGTTGTTTTGAGTTATTTCCCGGCACGGGGTGGGGGCGTTTCTTATTTGCTAGAAAATCCCTTCTCAGTCACCGGGTTAAAATCTAATCCAATCAGAGGCCGCGCCGGGTGTAGAGGCTCCGCCCATAAGTGAGTTGTAAAAGTGACCACGCCCATTACCCATGCTTACCTAGACAACAAAGAGCATGTTGCTGAGGGGTCAGATTCACCGTGATTCCTGATACCTATCCGCTTTCCCCGGTGATGGTTTACGTAGACCGCGTTGGCTGACCTATTGGTCACGACTAAATTGTCTATTGATTATTCATTCAAATGAGACCGACATGCGAATGCAAACAAACACGTTTAATTCACTGATGTCATGCATATGTTGTAGTGGAGCATTGATTTTATTTTTAATCTATTTGTCTAACTATTTGCGAATTAATTCGGCCACATCAGATATAAATGCAGTTATTAAACATATATTTTAGCATATTTTATACATTCACCACATGTCAATTTTCGTTTTCTCGTTAATTGTATGTTTTTTCATAAGTATTGCCTATATATTTCCTATCTGTAGCCTATTTCAAATGCAGGCTGTGATAAGTTCATCAGTTGTATCACAATATTGTGTTAATGTCATTTATTTGTTGTCATAGTCCACAAAACCAAATACTATCTTTATATACATCCTTATTCGTTTTCTGTATTGTATGCTTATCAATAGTGTAAGACATGCACTGAAAGAGGAACACATATATAAGGTGTATCTGAAGACACGTTTAAATATAAATAATAAAAATAGGCAAAGTTATTAACCTAGGTAAGCTAATTATTTCAAATAATTTAAATAAATCATAAATTGTATGAGTTATATATGTATCTTGACACATGTTGTGTGTGTTAAATGCCTGGGTTTTCATTCAGTCATCAGTGTATGATCTATCAGCCATGACTATCCTGATATGATTAATAGACCTTCATAACAATGGAAGGTCGGACTGTTTTTAATAAGACTCTTGCGTCATCACACTACGGCTAGCCGGCGGCTTGTTTACATTACCATGCGGTCGTGAGACGGGCGATGTACAGAGACAAAAAATGGAGGTAAAGATGGTCTATTGCGCCCTCTATTGGCAACTTTATATTACGTATATGACTCATTATGGAATTTTGTGTGCGTTTCAGGTATTTCCCATTCATTCATTTTCTTTGAACTAAATGGCATAGACCTGACTTCCACAATTGTGTAATTTACTTTTAGTCACTAAAAGACCCGACAGTAACAGTTGACATTTTCCACAATTTTGTCGTTTAGCTCTAGATGCTCACCTCATAACTACCACATGGCATGTTCAAAAACTGAATTTTATGTAGACCTATTTTATTAGGTATATATATATATATATATATATATATATATATAT
>CAIGQQ010011173.1:9990422-10017449 GCA_903798035.1 Danio albolineatus | reverse complement strand
ATACATACATACATACATACATACATACATACATACATACATACATAAGGATTTTATGAGTATTTACATGTACAGTTACATAAACCTGGTGCTGCAACAAGCTGTTTATTTGGCCTAATTGCTGCACAGCCAAAAATAAGAAACCTATCTTGTATTTCCAGCAATGTTCAAAAACTGGGTTGATTAAGTGCCAATTTTACTTTATTCATTAATTTTGAGGAAAGCAAATT
This sequence comes from Danio albolineatus, assembly GCA_903798035.1. Classification (NCBI taxonomy): domain Eukaryota; kingdom Metazoa; phylum Chordata; class Actinopteri; order Cypriniformes; family Danionidae; genus Danio; species Danio albolineatus. The sequence goes on along the minus strand of CAIGQQ010011173.1, from coordinate 10,017,219 downwards.
AAATAATAAATTAATTTGACAGAATCAAAGAATTGTATCATAACTGGCAATGTGCATGAACAAAGTGAGTTTGGATCAAGCATGAGATAAGAAAAATCTAACTAGCCTAAGATAAGTCCAAGATTGTATTGATGCAATCTGCTGCAACTGTTTGTGTGGGTAATATGCATTTTTCATTACTGCTTTTTAGATACTGCACACTGCGCCGTTCAACAAGTATATCAACACCAAATCTGCTGGGTTAATGCCTGAAGAAAGAGAGTTAGTTTCTCTGGTGCGTCATTTGCATGTCATTCTGATATATTTCAATTGGTTTTCTCATCTCAAGTGTCTTTTAGGATGTCCTCTTTTTCTCTGCAGTGTCTCCTTCTCCCACCCGTTCTCTCGTTCCCCAGTTGGGCCGCTCTGTTTCCTGCGTCCCACTTATTCAATCACCATAGCGGTTTGCGTCCTTGCGCTCAATAAGGGTATCTTGGGGATTCAGATCCACATCAAGAGATCTGTTATGAAGGGGATTTGAGATTAATTTTCTTAACGACAAACTACATTATTGCAAGTATTAATTTGTCAGGCACAGTGGCTCAGTGGGTAGCACTGTTACCTCACAGCAAGGTCGCTGGTTCGAGTCCCGGCTGGACAAGTTGGCATTTTTGTGTGGAGTTTTCATGTTTTCTCTGTGTTCGTGTGGGTTTCCTCTGGGTGCTCCGGTTTCCCCCATATTTCTAGGTATAGCGCTACAAATAAACTGAATAAACTAAATTGCTGTAGTGTATGAGTGTGTGAATGAGAGTATGTACTGTATGGGTGTTTCCCAGTACTGGATTGTGGCTGGAAGGGCATCCGCTGAGTAAACATATGCCCGGATAGTTGGCGGTTCATTTTGCTGTGGCGACCTTTGAAATAGAGACTAAAGAAAATGAATGAATGAATAAATGAATGAATATGTCATCAAATGACTTCTCAAAAATGTGGTGCTCAAGAAGCGAGACCCTGGAGAACAATCAGTGTTTTGTGTTGTATTCTTATTAATAGTGATTTCCTCACAATTTGGGGACTTTTTCATGGTGAGTTGGAGTTAACGTGGCCCTAATGACACCAACAGCCATGGTCAGGATTTTTCTTCAAGACGAGATTAATTTTGAGGTTGTTTTTCAACAAAACAATTTTGTTTTTGACCAGAATGTAATACTGAGGCATTCTTTGCAAAACACCAACTGAACTACACAAAACAACTGAACGGTCTCTGTGATTTGTAATCACATGTCATATCTCCATATGGACAACTGGAGTATGTATTTTTTTTCTTTTAGTTTGGCTGGAAAATCTTTTAAAAAACTAAAACTAAGTTTAATATTCTTACTATTTAATTATTTATTTATTTGTTTATTCATTTATTTATTTTCCTTAAGGTGGTAGAATGGGCAAAAAAGGCAACTTTTCTCTTACATAAAAATGTTAACATACTACCTATACTAAACCTCATCACTCATCATGTCTAAAAAACAGACCAACTATGGCAAGCCGTTTTGACTTTTATTCATTCTCAGGATATGTATTCTTGATATCAACAATTAAATTCTTCATATAAAAAATGTTAGTTCTTGATATCAACAATTCAGTTCTTGATGTCAAAAAAGGTAATTGTTGATATCAAAAACTGAATTGTTGAATTGAATAAACATCTTGACTAGTTGAAAAGTATTTCTTGATATCAACAATTTAATTCCTGATATCAACAATTAAATTATTGATATGAACAATTACATTTTTCATATCAACAATTAAATTATTGATATCAAGAATTGCATTTCAACTAGTAAGAAATCAATTCTTGATATCAACAATTAAATTTGAATGGCAGCCTATGGTGACATTTAACTAGTGAAAATTCAATTGTTGATATCAAGAATTGATTTCTTACTAGTTGAAATGCAATTCTTGATATCAATAATTTAATTTGAATGGCAGCCTATGGTGACATTTAACTAGTGAAAATTCAATTGTTGATATCAAAAATGTTAGTTCTTGATATCAACAATTCAGTTTTTGCTATCAACAATTACCTTTTTTGATATCAAGAACTGAATTGTTGATATCAAGAATACATATCCTGAGAATAAATAAAAGTCAAAACGGCTTGCCATATCCCATCATCATATTACTTGCTCAAAGGGGCACGTAATGTTTTCCAATCATTGTGATAGTCTTTTGTATGCCACGAGACCTCTGTTTTGGATGCATTATGCATGAAGCGTTACAATGAAATGTCAATAAATTGTAAGGTCCTGGACATCTCATTGTCTGACTTAATTGAATAAATGTTTACCCAGTTCAAACCGGTTCAAACGATCAATGGCATAAACGTGAGCACAACCGGAGAGGCTGTAGTTTCTGTCAGTTTAACCCTCACAGGAAGGCAAACTTTGAATGTCAAAACACACAGTACGAATGAGGAAGGTAAGCGTTAACTTCAAATATATCATTGATACCTTTCACCAACTTCTTGATGGATAAGAAACAACAGTGGTAGAAATAGGGTCTTAGAAATGTGCTCACAGAAATGCGTTTAAGCCTCTCCGGTTGTGCAAGAATTTTTGATAAACGCAGACGTAATCGTGATATGCCACCGCTGACCGCCAGACGGCGCGCTGTATCAGATTTATTTCTGGAATCTGACGAATTCGTATGAGCTCCATGTTTCTGCAACTGGCGTGACTGAGTCCCACAAAGACATGTCTAGATACACTGCTGGACACAATGTCATATGTTTCTGCTGCTCTCTGCTTTCCTTTGGTGAGTCGGCGACATACACATTCTCAATATATCTAAAACAACGCTGGCGTATGTTAGCCAAATGAGAGCATCTCTGTTGAAGACTGTAAACACACATCTATATCACGAAATTGTATCAATAATGTTATTAAGAATAATATAATTTCATATCTTCAGTTTAATTAATCAAAATAGAACAAATATGACTTACTGCTTTCAAGCCTTTTGTTATTTTGCAAATGCTCACAGCTAAACTTTGTTTCCCCCCTCACAGTGCCTTCTTGCAATACTTTAAACGACGATAGCTGTGAAGTAAGGATAATAACTCTTTGTATTTCTGCACACTATCCATAACATATTTACCTTTAGTTTAATTTATAATTATTGTCTGTATTTATATATCAGATTTGGGACAGTCCTCGTCTTAAATATGCTATAATGAGGTACTTTAGGTACTGTTGCCTTTCATCTTTTTCCTAGCCAAAATCTTTGTCATATTCTTTAAATATATCTTGAGAAGCACCCAGTTTTATTCATAAATAAAAACCAGAGGAAAATTAGTGCCTAGCCAAATTATTATTTGTAGTGCAGCATAATTTCATTATGTACAATCGAATCTTAAATGTTTTCTAGAGCATTTGTGTCAAGAATTATTCATTCCCATAAATGTAATCCTTAATTATAGTAAATTTTGGCCATTTTAAATGAATTCGCTCCCTCATTTTAAGTTAACTACAGATAGGGAACAACAAAGTTTAACAACAACGTTAAAATATTTAGTTAAACAGGAATGGATTACTATTTTGTGAATACAATTTATGTAAAACAGGGGAATTATGTAATTACATCTGTTGGTTTAATATTAGATAATGGGAATGAATTAGTCAATTTGTGGCAATATTATTCCCCCTCGTTTACAGTATATATAATCGGGTCATAATAAGATTTGATACCTTTATACATCTTATCAGTACAAGCAGATTCTCATGTTAGAAATTGGAGGTTAGCAAGGTCACGATTTTTATAAACAATAAGAAAAACTACACTTCATAACTAGTAAGGCCTTACTATGGGTGAAAATGACTGATGCATTGGTAAATTAAGGGCTTTTCACACAAAGTAAAATGACTACAATGATAAAAATATACCTCTGAAAATAATTCAGAATATAAAAACATAATAATGTACAAATATACTAATAACACCTGAAGGAAAAATATTTTTGGCATCAGTTTAAGCATCATTTTTTCCCCCTCAGGTATAAAATGATAAAGACGTTAATTGCCAATAATTTAAGCTGAGGGCAATGATTTAAAATGACAGACAACAAAACTGCAGCACACTGAATAAATAAATCAATATTGTTTATTGTTGTGTATGCTAATACAGTCACTGTAATAAACATAGTTCCTGGTGTGAATAGACCTTTAAATTAAATGCTTATCAGTAAGGTAAAAGTATGTGTAGGTGTTATTATGAGGATTCCCTAGCTTCACTTCTTGGCTCAAACTCAAGGCCACCTTGTCCAGCAGAGCAGAGCAAACTCATATCTCATAACCACAGCCTTGGCAGACGTCTGATTTAGAGCCCACATTAAACGCACCCGCATTTAATGCACTTAAGTCATCTTGTATATAGCTGACAATAATTCACATTGAACATGTTGAAAGGAAATTCGCATTAACTGTTTCACCTTTAAATGCTTATTTTGTCCTCTGTGGTAAACAAGGACAGTGTTCACTTTCTATTTTAGGCAGCTGACATTATTAACATTTTTCTTTTCCAAAAAGCTAGTCCTAAGTGTTGTTTTGAAAGTTACCGTACATGTTCAAAGGCTCATTTGCATAAATTGTTTACAATAACCACTTTATTTTTTCGCAGAAACCTCCAAGAAGTGGCGCAGAGACGTATGGCCGATATATTAGTGAGTTGCACACTGTGGCTTGTTGTTTATTTTGTTCTTGACATACATGTAAAATAAGTGTAATTATACAAAATTACAACTAGGGACGGGAGATATGAGCTTAAAAATAGATCACAATATGTTCTGGTCTGCGTTGCGGTAGAAATATTAATGACAAAATAATTCATAAGTTTCCACTGAGATTCAAAAAGTCCTGTATGTTTAGAGAAAAGTATTATTTTCATATATGTTTCATTCTTTCGTTTTCCTTCGGCTTAGTCCCTTATTTATTAGGGGTCACCACAGTGGAATGAACCGCCAACTATTCCAGCATATGCCTTTCCAGCTGCAAACCAGTACTGGGAAACACCCATACACACTCATTCACACACGTACTCATAATACGGCCAATTTAGTTTATTAAATTCACCTGTAGTGTATGTCGTTGGACTGTGGGGGAAACCAGAGCACCTGGTGGAAACTCGCGCTAACACAGGGAGAACATGTAAACTCCAGAAATGCCAACTGGCTTAGCCGGGAGTCAAACCATTGACCTTGCAGTAAGGCGACAGTGCTAACCACTGAGCCACCATGCCGCTCATGAATATTTCTTTAATATACATTCATTCATTCGTTTTCTTGTCGGCTTAGTTCCTTTATTAATCCAGGGTGGCCACAGCGGAATGAATCGCCAACTTATTCAGCATTTGTTTTACGCAACGGATGCCTTTCCAGCCACAATCCATCACTGGGAAACATCCACACATTGTCATTCACACACATATACTACGAACAATTTAGCATACACAATTCACCTGTACCGCATGTCTTTGGACTTGTGGGGGAAACCGGAGCACCCGGAGGAAACCCACGCGAACACAGGGAGAACATGCGAACTCCACACAGAATGCCAACTGACCCAGCCGAGGGTCCAAAAGGAGCAATCTCGAACACTTGACTGATGTATTGAAGTGAACTAATGTAAAAGTATGCCTGTAAATCTGTAAAAAGGCTCATTAATTCAAAACTGTATGGCACACCTGTTATAATAGTAATACAAAATATTGCACTGACTAATTGTACGTTATATTATCATTATTACAGTAAGTTACTACTTAAGTAACTACTTACAACCATGGTGAGATGCCTTCATATGCGTTTAGAGAAAGTCTTACACAATGTCCAGTTTGAATGTATTTGATCTGACTAAATATTTCACCCATGATAGAGAATATATAATCATTTATTTGCTTTTCTCTTTCTCTATATGGAAGAACTTCAGGATGTGGTATTTGTGATACAGAGTCAGAGAAACTCATATCACACCCAGAGGGCTGAACAAAGAAGAAAAGAAATTCTCCATCAGGCTCAGACTGTGAACCAGGTACTTTTACAACGTGTCAAATTGTTTATGACAAACACTTACCATACCTTACCATCCGAATGTTGCAGTAAAAGAATCATCAGACTAGGCATACCTTTTGTAGCCCTTTTTCCCCTACTTTACTTTCATTTTTTCCAACTCAGCAGGATTCACAATTACTATTACAGATGCAGAAAAACTGAATAATGATAAAATGATTGATAACATGTATGTGCACATACTCTAAACAAAATACAGTAACACTAATCACACACAGACACACACACATAATATGCACAATAACATCACAGGTGCAAAAATATTTATATTATTATAATACAATATATACATATAAAGACTTTTGTTTTATTGATTTGTAGCCTTTTTGTTGCAAAATATGGCCTTTTTTGTTTTTAGCTGTCAGGAGTGGCACTGTTGTGCTGTTCTTCAGCTGTAGCACATCTTTTTTAATCTTCAGATATTCTCTTCTGCAGATCTTTGTGCTAATGAGTGTTCATTTAAGTTTCTGTTGCATTTCTATAAGTTGCACCAGTCTGGTCATTCTCATCTGACCTCTGGCACAAATAAGACATTTTAACTCATGTAACTGCAGCTCACTGTATGTTTTCTCTAATTCAGATCATTCTTTATCTCTAAATCAGATAGTTGTGAGTGAAAATCCCAGTAGATGAACATTTTCTTTTTCTTTCTTTTTTTTTTATCAAACGATGTCACCAACAACTATTCCTTATGGAAAAGATGTTTGTTCAAATGTGTATATTTCATTCATTCATTCATTTTCTTGTCGGCTTAGTCCCTTTATTAATCTGGGGTCGCCACAGCGGAATGATCCGCCAACTTATCCAGCATTTGTTTTACTCAGCGGATGCCCTTCCAGCCGCAACCCATTTCTGGGAAACATCTATACATTCTCATTCACACACATACACTATGGACAATTTAGCTTACCCAATTCACCTGTACAGCATGTCTTTGGACTGTGAGGGAAACCGGAGGACCCGGAGGAAAACCATGCAACCACGGGGAGAACATGCAAACTCCACACAGAAATGCCAACTGACCCAGCCGAGGCTCAAACCAGCAACCTTGCTGTGAGGCGAATGTGCTACTCACTATGCCACCGTGGCGCTTGTGTTTATTTCTTTTAAACATAAAAATAAGAAAGTACTTTAAGTCTAATTTTGAAGTACTTGAAAAATAAGAGAATGTACAGTAAAGTCTTACTGTACTTACACTGTCAGACAAGCCTTAGTATATTTGGCCTATGCCTGTTGACTGATACAGTACTTAAAAAGATTAATTGTGTATTCGGAGCACTTGTAGTTGTGTTTACTCTTTTGTTTGAGTGGCCCATTAAATATTTTTTTAAATAATACTACGGTGTCAGAGACAAGGCTTAAGGTTAGTCTGAGACTAAACAGCATGTCTGTCTCAACTGAAAAAACTCACAGTGATGGATATTCAAATATTTCAGAGCCATTGTTTTGTCTCAAGACACACATAAGTGGTTAATATGTTTCTCTAATTTTTATAAAAGCTGTTTAAATACCTTAATTATACTAAGGCCTACGCTAGAGAAAAAGAAAACAAACCAAATAAATCTAAGTATACTTTTTGTATAACATATTAGAAAACTGCTAATATACTCGTACGTTCAATTGAAAAACTTAATTGTGGACTACTTGTGCACTTAAAGTTTGCTAATGTTACACTTAAAAGTATAAATGTAAATACTAAAAAGAGGGCCAATTTAGTCACAGGATGTATTCATGTAGTAAAGTAACAGGTTTACTACTTGCACATAGATGTTAGTAAACTTACTAGATGAAGTATACTTTTTTATTTTTATAATTTTTTTAATTACTTTATTTTAAGCTTTTTATATTTATATATGCACACACAAAACAAGAACAAACATTGGCTCATGTTTTAGACATATAAAAGACAATACAAAAGAAATAAAAAAGAACAGACAAGAAAATAAAAGAAAAGAGAGAGGAAAAAAATACATCATAGTCACAAAACATACAATCAAAACTAGAGAAGGTAACCTAAACCTCAGAGGGGTCACTGGATTGCTCCTGAGATGTAGATTTGTCAAATAAATCAAGAAATTGACCCCAAGTAGCCAGACATCTCTTTTCAAAGAGTCTTTCCATCTAAATAACAGATATCATGTCAGAAATCCAGTTCTGGAATGAAGGGGACGAAGGTGATTTCCATTTGTTAAGTCTTTTAGCCACCACCATGCCTTGCATTAAAGACTCTTGCACTGTTTCAGGGAAAGAAGATGTGTTTTGTGAAAGGCCAAATATGGCAAGTTCAGCATCAGGCAGAAAATATGTACTATAAGCCTTGGAGTACCAATCAAATATGTTGGTCCAGAATCTGTTCAGTAAGGGACAGAGCTAAAAGGCATGAGCAACCGTGTCCTCTGCTGTCTTGCATCTATCGCACATTGGTGAGACAGAAGGAAAGATTTTATGGAGCTTGGCTTTAGTGTAGTGTAGACGATGTATGACCTTGAATTGAATCAGTTGGTGTCTGCTGTTTACTGAGCATGACTGTATTGAAGTCAAACAATTGTCCCATGTGTCTGCAGAGAGTTTGATTCCCAAATCTTTTTCCCAGGCAACTTTAAATCTCATAGAGGAGACTGTAACACACTAGATCAAGTATACTTAAATACAAAGTATATTATTAAGTATACTTAATGAGATGAACTGATGTAGATGATGTATGCTTCATTTTCATAAAGGATGTCCTGTTGCTGACATTTTAAATGTTATTTCCTTGATTTATAAAACAATTGTAGATTCTTGGTGAGTTGTGGGCATCCCAGTTATAGTTAAAAACATGTGGACTGTTGCTTACATGATTAACCACATGATGGCACTGTTGTCTTAGGAAAAGCACATGTCCTTTCTTAATAAGTTTATGTGAAATGTGCATTGGATTTCGACTTGGTGCTGGTATTTGTGTTTGAATTTTGATTACATACCGTTAAAGGCAAGCGCTTGCATGTCAGTGTTCATTTCAGTCTGTGTGTCGAATACGTGTGGTGATAAATCTCTCGGTTTCGTCAGTTCAATCAGCAGCATCCAATTCTGCATTTTTTCACCAGTGTGATCACTAAAACTGATGGGTGGAAACACACCGCATGTGTCTTTTGTATGATTTATGTGGCTTTTGTTTGTATGTCTGCCAGCACAAGCAAGATCGCGCATATGTTTGCATCTTTATGTGCCCAATCCTGAATTCCTGGTTTTTGAGACACATTTGCTATACAGAATAGTACACTTGTTAATAACTCTTTAGTCAAACAAAGTATAGATAGATAGATAGATAGATAGATAGATAGATAGATAGATAGATAAAAAGATCTATTTACAGGTATCTGTCTATCTTCTGCAACATCTCTAAGATGCTTCAAAAAACCTACCTGCAAAGCTACCTGAAAAACTATAGGCACGTGTATCAAGTGTGTGTGGTCATATCGAACCAATCAAATAACCGAAGGTCATTTGATTTAGTTAATATAAGTTAATTGCTAAAATGTGTTTATGCATTATTTTTTGCAAGCATCTTCATTTTACAACCTTTTTACACAAGTGCCTGAAACATTTTAAAGATGTTGCCAAAGTTTTTCTGGACTGAGTTTGTCCCAGTTTGTTCTGTTTCTGCTTGTCAGTCCAGACAGACTGGATGATGATCAGATCAGATCTCTGTGTGAAGCACTGGCTGTTGGCAGTCTCTTTGTGCAGACAATAGTCTCAATGTATAATTACAATTAGTGGCAAAAATAATGTTTGTAAATGTAAATTCATGTTTCAAACTGACATGCTACATGTTTTTTTTTTTGCGGGAAAATACTAGTGGCTCAAGCTTTTTGCACACAGTACTGTATATATGAATTATCACATTACAAGTAAACTTTACATTAATGAAAAAAGAACTTCCTTGTTCAATTTCACATTAGTTACTTAATAAATACAATATAACATATATGTGAACAATATAAGGTAATATTTATTAGTATTTGTAAGTTATGTCCCAAATGAAAAACAAAAAAGCTAAACAAGGCAATAGTTGAATGTTGTCTTGAATATAAAAATATACAACTTTATGCAAACCACATGAATGTAATATTCAATTCAGAGGTGCAGTGCATTTATAAATGAGTTCATTTTGACACAGTAAGAGTTTGTACTTACATCAAACTGGAGTGTGTTACCCTTCAAAGTGCTAATATATTACCTTATTTCCAGTATTATCAGTTGGTGTGTGTGACAGACAACAGTGATCAAATATGTTGAAAATAGTTTTCATTTGATAAGCGTTCATTAATCTTTTCACACATAATTTCTATATATATTAAACTCTTTGCATTTTAAAATGCAACAAGACATGTTTCAAGTTTAAGTAAAACATACTGGTTTGATCACTGTTTGTCCGAAAGAACCGGTTCGAGTAAAAAAAACGGACTTCCCATCTCTAGTGGGAAATACACTGCATATTGAGTTAAAAGTTTAACACTGCAAAACAATAATAATAATAAATAAATAAATATACACTCATTAACACTCGTGGATTAAAATGTACTCTGGTTTTAACACTGAACAAAAAAAAACACACTATATTTAACACTGGAATTTTTGCTGTGTAAGCTTAAATTGAAAGGTAAACAATAGATAGACAGATAGATAGACAGACAGACTGACAGACGGATAGATAGATAGATAGATAGACAGACAGACAGACAGACAGACAGACAGACAGACAGACAGACAGACAGACAGACAGACAGACAGACAGACAGATAGATAGATTGACAGATAAATAGACAGATAGACAGATAGATAGATAGATAGATAGATAGATAGATAGATAGATAGATAGATAGATAGATATTTAATTATTGTTTATAATATATTTAGTCAAACATAACTGCTTAAAATGAGGTATAATCCTGGGTAAATTAAGCTAGCATAGCAGAGAACTGATGATTCACTTCTGTCTGTTTTGTAAATGCAGTAATTAGTCGTTTTGTGTTTTTCCACAACAACTACCATTTGAAAATGACTCCTGGCAGCTGTTTGTTTTCTAGCAAGAAAATTCTACAAGCTTTGCAAAAAGTGCACAAAGAACATAAGCAAGTTGCTCAGCCCCTTAGGTGAGGATTTTTGATGAAACCTTTTACTTTCTCAGGTGAGGTTTCACCAGGCCTGACATTTTTTTCATCACGGCATCTGCTTCTAAGGCTCTTTCTTTTACTGTTTTCATTCTCTTGCCGATTTATATTTTATATTCAGATTTTTTTAATTACCTTTCTCAGCTCTGCCGTCTCTTTTTTAAAGTAGCCAGAAGCAGAAGTTTCCTTCAGTAAGTCATACCAGGTAATAAGGCTCTAGACAAGCTCTTTTCTTTAGCACACCTGTTTTATCAGTGCACACACTTCCCTATGAGTTTTGGCTGATTTTTGAGAGATGAGAGACATATTTTTAGGAGTCAGGCTCATTAGAAGACCATTTTCACAGTAGGGGTGTTGGGAAGGATGGGAAGATTGGGGTTGTTGAGCTGAAGGTGCGAACGCTCCAGTCGGCATCTTGACCTCCTGGTGATGGACAGGACTTTGGCATGAAGGGAAGGTTTCCAGAGCGTCAACACATCAGCCTTGCTCATTAACCACCATTTGCTGGGACGAAGAGGGCCGATGACTGGCCATGAACTGGCTCTTCTGGGAAGTTTTCATTGCATAGATTCGAAAGGACGAATTTTCTTCCACCTCGCTGTTTTCATCCTTTCCAGATTCTGTCCTAATCATCATCCAGCGTCTCACTGTTGGCAGTATAACTAGCACTAAGTTTGGCCAGTCTCACCGCTTTTGTCACTCCTCGAAATGTGCAGCTGTCTGGAAGTCTTTAAAAGTCAGCCCACCATGTTACTGGTACATTTGGCTATCGGTCATTAACCCCAATCTTCAGGAGGAAGATTCTTGGATTTTTGAGTCTTCTGTGTATTTAAATTTCCTCTCCATTTACTCACACTCAAGTGGTTCTAAACGTTTATGAATTTCTTTCTTCTGTCGAACACAAAACAAGAAATTTTGAAGAATGTTGTAACAAAGTGGCCGTTGTCATTCATAGCAGGAAAAAAATACTATTGAAGTCAATGGCTGTTTTTCCCCCCAACATTCTTCAAAATATCTTCCTTTGTGTCCCACAGAAAGAAAGAAACTCACTTGTCTTTTATGTTTGGGATAAGTGGAGGCTTAAATTGTGATACAATTACAATTTTTGAGATGAACTATTCACATTTCATATTAAAATACCTAATTGTTTTGTTGTATAATATGCAGAGAAAACTGTTACTAAGCCATCTGGATATAAAAGGTGGAAAAGTCCATTGATATTTAATTTCATGCAACATATCATTCTGAAAACAAAGTTTTAAACAGTACATTCAGAGGTATACAGAAACAGTTTATTTTGTTTGAATTGTTTATGGAAATGAGCAACACGGTGGCTCAGTGGTTATCACTGCCGCCTCACAGCAAGAAGGTCGCTTGATCGAGTCCCGGCTGGGCCAGTTAGCATTTCTGTGTGAAGTTTGCATGTTCTCCCCTTGTTGGCGTGGGTTTTCTCCGGGTGCTCCTGTTTTCCCCACAGTCCAAAGACACGCAGAATAGGTGAATTGGATGAGCTAAATAGGCCATAGTGTATGTGTGTGAATGAGTGTATATGGGTGTTTTCCAGTACTAAGTTGCAGCTGGAAGTGCATCCACTTTGTAAAACATATGCTGGATAAGTTGGCGGTTCATTCCGCTGTGGCAACCCCTAATGTATAAAGTGACTAAGCTGAAGGAAAATGAATGAGTGAATGGTTATGGAAATTTTGTCTGCATTTAAAGGTCTGCATCTGAAAGTTGTATCCACATGCTTGATTTCTCATTCAATAATCTGTAGATCCAGTATAATACCCCACACTGTATGTGCAAAAAATGTAAGTAATTTTACATGAGATTTTCTTCAGTTTATCAGCAAATAATAATAATAATAATTCCTTACATTTATATAGCGCTTTTCTGGGCACTCAAAGCGCTTTACACAATGGGGGGATCTCCTCATCCACCACCAGTGTGCAGCATCCACCTGGATGCAACGGCAGCTATTTTGCGCCAGATCGCACACCACACACCAGCTGATTGGTGGAGAGGAGACAAAGTAATGAAGCCAATTGTGATATGGGGATGGTTAGGAGGCCATGATGGACAGAGTCCAGTGGGCAGATTTGGCCAGGATGCCGGGGTTAAACCCCTACTATGTTTCAAAGAACATCCTGGGATTTTTAACGACCACAGAGAGTTGGGACCTCGGTTTAACGTATCATCCGAAAGACGGCGCTCACTGAGCAGTATAGAGTCCCCGTCACTATACTGGGGCATTAGGACCCACACAGACCACAGGTTGGGCACCCCCTGCTGGCCTCACTAACACCACTTCCGGCAGCAACCCAGCTTTCCCATATGGTCTCCCATCCAGGTACTGACCAGGCGCAGCCCTGCTTAGCTTCAGTGGGCGACCATGTGAGAGTTGCAGAGAGCTAGCTGCCGGAAATGAGAGACGTTCTTTTGCAATTCCTGTGGTGATGTTAAGAAAGAAAACACACACACTTCACCATTAACCTTTCATGCATATGTGATGAGAAATTGTATTCATAAAGGAATCATTATCCGCTTTAAATCCTGGCTGTGTTGTTATATTGTGGATTTACCGACTTAGTTATTAAGCATCGCCTAAATTATGCAAAGTAGTCTGAACAAAAAAGATACGTTTAAACATTTTTGAAAATACGCCTTTAATAGAACAAAGCTGATTTCAAAATAGAACTGTGAGTCATGTGGCTTGTTTTCATTTTCTGATGTCAATCAGTCTATAATAATTCCTTATCCACATTTACATGAACGCTGTCGTCTTGATCTTTCATCTGCTCAATTTTCCATCATATTCTGAATGACCTCAGATTTTCTGCTATCGCATTCTCCATCTAAATAAGCCACTGTTTCAGCCTTCTAAGCACATTTTGTGCATACAAATACCCCTCAGCACTCGATAACTTCTACCTGTTTTCATTTCATTTTTGCATTTCTTGACCTTTTTCAGTAAAGGTCAGTTTTGAAGTTTTGAAGAGCCCCTAGTCACAATCCCAGCAGCACAGAACTATACTGTTTCATGCAATATTCATTAATAAAGTACAACTCTTTTGATGCCATTTGGAGTTCAAAGTGTTCTAAATATTTAGTATTAAACATTTAATATTTAATATCTCAAGATTTATAAACATACATTAAATATGCAAATGTAATTTTAGATTATCTTACATCAATCATGTGGACATTGCGGCTTTAATTAAGCAAATTTCTGCTTATGCAATGTTTTAAAATAGGATTAGCTCTGCATATCTAAACACAGAAATGCTTCAGTAACTGGCAGCTTTCAGTGTTAATTCTGTCTTTAAGTACTGGGGAACTGCCTTCTTTACTCTGTATCATCTGTCAGAATGAATAACGTTGTGCAGAACTCCATCAAATGGGTGGTGTTTGTTTGAAATGTTAGCAGTTTTTTTTGTGCTGTATTGCAGAGTTCACCAGATGTTGTGCTCCTTCACAAGCTGTCAGACTATGATGGAAACTGGAGCATTCTTCCGGCACTGCCACGGTAAAAAACACTCAAAACACAGAAAATACTCCATTTATTATGAATATTTATTCACAAGTTTGCCTTAATCACATTTTCTGCAGCTGTATGCTTGTTTTTCATGTCTTCAGCCTTGCCTCGCAGTACTGTCAAACATCTTTGTGGATTATGTTCCTGCAAGAAGAGACTATCGTGAACTTGCACAACCTTCTGAAGGTGCTGAGCAGATTCAGCCCAAGAAAGGTGAGCAGAAGATTTTTGTCTTTCAGCAGTTGTTGCCGCAAAAGTGTCATTTCAGGACTTCATGCCTGGTTTACTTTGCCATTTTACAGCAACAATAGTTGTATGTAAAACTGACAGAGCATGTCATTGGTTGAGATGCTGAACATAAATCATGTCACTGAAACTAGAAGTGTGTCGTTGACAAATAGGCGGTCCATTTTCTTTTTTGTTTAAAACATTATTTTTGAGTAAAAAAACTTCATATTTTTATGTAGTTGGAATCTTGAGAAAATATAATTTGCATAAAATGTTTTTTTTAATCGTGACAAAAGTCTTGTTGCCTATCCAAGGTTTAAGAACAACAAATAATAACTTGTCTTCTAGTTGATCATTTGGTATCAGAAGTGGCTTTTTATGAAAGGGAAAGGTTTCTAGAGTACGCTTATTTTACCAAGATAAAATATGATCATGCTTTGATTTTTAATTATTTAATTAGGACAGGAAGGCCTGACTTTGCTTAGACAAAGATCTTGTCACTTTACAGAAATAATGTACATTATAGAATATAGTAATGGTGCAGTGGAAAAAATATTGTGTATGACTCCCATGAGCTTAAAGGACTGCATCCATACTGCACATACCTGTCAACCCTCCCGTTTTTCCCGGGATTCTCCCGTATTTTACAGTTCTATCCCGCTATCATCCCTTAAAGGTATTTTTCCGTATTTCTCCCGTATTTTCAGTCGTTCTCCGACAGGTGTCAATAAACATTAAAGAGCCGATCCTCCCTATACGCAACCCATACCGCCGAACCACAAGGGGCCGCCCTTGCTTTTAAATCTGTTGGAACCTGTCTGTGCTTTCGTTTTATTTAAGCATGAAACACTCTGAAATAAACATAAAAATGGCGGGATTCCCTTTCCTTTTCATTACAGGTGCCGTCGCTCCTCCTATACAATTCTCAAAACAGTCATATGGTGCGTGACTGTCAGCTGACGCGCTCCATAGTGATAAACAGATGCTGTTTCCCAAACGGACTCTGTACACTCGATTAGAAGCAAAGTGAAAGTGGATACTGGGTTTTGTGTTTGTGTTTGAACAGACATATACACATAATTAATAATAATAACATCTAAAGATGTCCATCTTGATGAGTTTTTTTTCAAACACAAATAATTTTTTCCTAAATGAGCATAAAACTTTAGGAAAGCAATGGAATGCTTTCATTATAACGTATACATATTAAAATTTAAATAAATGAGATTCATTCACTGCTCTTTATTCATAATGTGTAAGTTATACAGTGAGGAAAAGATGAATAAGATTTGATAACTTGATCCTATTTCTTTATAACAGCTAATATTAATAAGCTAAACTGTTTGCTAACGTATACTATTAATTTTTCTTTTGTAAATAATACTAGAAAAAATTATTACTGACTGTTTAACTGTTTATTTACTTTGAAACAGCTCCAGAAGGACATATTTAATAAGTGGATTTTTTTTTTATCTGTTTTTTTTTTTTGTGGGTTGGGTGATCCCTTATTTTCACATCCCAATGTTGACAGGTATGAGTGCTTCCATCTCTGCAATGACTCAAATAACTTATTATTACATATTAATAAAGTCTGAAATGGCAAAGAAAGCATTCTTACAAGACTCCTAGAGTTCATCAAAATTCTTTGGATTCATCTTCAATGCCTCCTCCTTCAACTTACCCCAGAAATGCTCAATAATGTTCATATCTGGTGACTGGACTGGCCAATCCTAGAGCACTTTGATCTTGTTTGCTTTCAGGAACTTTGATGTGGATGCTCTCTCCTGTGGCTTATAATGTAATGGGCAACACAAATGTCTTAATACCTCAGACTGTTGATGTTGCCATCCACTTTGCAGATCTCTCGCATGACCCCATACTGAATGTAACCCCAAACCATGTTCTTTCCTTCACCAAACTTGACTGGTTTGTGTGCAAATCTTGGGTCCATGCGGGTTCCAAAAGGTTTTCGTGCAGTATATGTGATGATTCTGAGGCAGTTCAACAGATGATTCATCTGAAAAATCTACCTTCTACCACATTTCCAAATGATCAACCAGAAGTCAAGTTATTATTTCTTGCTCTTTTAACTGTAATTGACGACAAGAATTTTTTTCAGGCAGAGTACATTTTTACTTAACTGACTACCTTAAGTACCTCTTATGGCATGACATAGCAAAACGTTAAAAAGCAATAACTTTTAATTATATACAAATAGCAGGACTCTTCGTATAGTGCTAATAATTTTATATGAAATTATGAATAATATATATTTTTCTCAGCATGACTTAAAAATATTTTCAATAAATGGGTGTCATAGCAAAGAGCATAAAAAGTAACATATTATAGTGGTTCTAAAAAGTAAAATATGTGAAAAAATGTGAGACAAAAACTAGGGCTGCACAATATATTGTTTTAGCATCGGTCTCGCTACTTGATCATTCTCAATAGTCACATCGCAGAATCTGCAATGTCAAGTTCAGCTTCAGTTTATCCATCCCTCGGGAAATTTAAGTGGAATTAGAGCTGACCAAGGACCACATTGTTGAGTGATTGTGAAGCTTAACCTTAATAGAGTGAAAGAGTGCTTGTTTGATTTGTTTTTAAGGCCTTTAAATAATTTGTAAACAAGAAATTATAACAATAAAAAAGGATTGCATTTAACTCTAACTAATTGGAGAATGCAGTTTTATTTGCTTGCATTTAATTATTTAACTTAGACTCGATTAGTTAGACTCACCAAAATAATGCAACTAATTTTATGCTGATTACCTGGCTTATGAAATCATCCCAATCACTAAGAAATTATGAGTTTTGAGCTATTCAAGCCTTCTGGTGTAATGATGACATTCATATCGGAATAAATATTGCAGAAAAAAAAAAAAAAAATTCAATATCGTGCTGCCCTAACAAAACTTAGGTGCACATCATGGGCTTCACAGGGGGCTTCAATCATGATCTTTAAGGGGGTCTATTATATAATTAATGTTTTGTGTGGAATTGCTGAGTTTAAATTAAATAGTAGATCACACCTGAGGACATGGTTTTATCTGACAAAATGGATCAAGTTCTTTTGTGTTTAGAAATATATGCATGAAAAAAATTATCGCCATTGACTAAAATAGCTACTTGTAAAACTAGACCTGACGCGTTCATTAATAATTTTATGATTTTCTTTTTAATTAATAAGAGCTGTGGTTTATTTATTGAATTTTGCTTGACCAAATCACAGTTTTAAGATTTAGCAAAAATGCTAAATAAATAATAAAGAAATATCACAACAGTTTTAAAACAAAAGCTCCATGGGAGATTAAGAAATATTTACCAAATTGCTGCATTTTAAATGATGACAATACTAAATATATACATTTTAGTAATGTGTGACAATGAAAATGCAATGTCACATCCATAACCCAAGTGCGACCATGAAGTAAGCAAGCACTTTGTGTCCACGTTTTACTTTACTTTCTGTGGACACAGCTCTTGAAATGCTCCGTCATTTTAATTTCAGACTTTCCAATCATCAGCAGCTGTGAGGAAGCCCTCTGGGGTCTATCCACTCATAAATTGTTTCTTGATTGTGTGAAATGTCACCTGTACTGTTTTTTTCCCTGTGGGGGCACACACATACAATGATATCCTCTTGACACTAACTGCAACCGAACCGAAAACAAAGTACCACAATCTGTCGGATAATTTTTTTTTTTAGGCCATGCCGATTTAATCTTCAAATTGAAGCATCATAGGTCCTACTGCTTTATTAAAGAGCTGGTTCGCCCCGAAATTAACATTCAGTCATCGTTTACTCATCCTCATGCCCATCTATAAGGCTTTCAGTCATCTTTGGAACACAAATAAAGATTTTAATTAAATCGGAGAGATTTCTGGCCTTCTGCTGAACGTCTGTTCATTTAGTTGTTCATGAAGAGATAAATAAAATACAAATCATTATGGAGGTAGTGGTTTAAAATGAATGAGACGTGATCCCTTTATAAGATCAACAGATTTAATTTAGGCTGTTTGATTGATATGAACTCTGGTGTGATTTGCTTTGTATGGTTCAATTCACTTGGGGTGAATGCTATGCAAGCCAACATGTGGAGTGAGACTACTGAAAAGAGTTTTTGCCTTAAAATGAATTCTGATGTGGGTCAACTGGAATAAAAATTCAGCACAGGCCAGACACATCTAAACCAACTCAACTGTGACCCTGCTCATGCATTCTTGTCTTTTTTGTTGTATTTTGCCCTTTACTGTTCAAAACAGGCGTTTTAAATGCTCTCCTTATAGGAGATTTTCTTCTTCTTGTTTATGTTTATTTGCATTTAAGCGATGATGCAGTTGGCTTTTAAAAAATTTTTCTGCACACATTTTTTAAGCTCTTTATGGGTTCATAAATAGGCCTGAGTCAAAAAAATTAGACAATAACAATGTCATTATCTGGTGCTATCCATAATTGTCAAAGTAAATGTCAAATATCTATTTCATTCAAGTTTAAAGGAACCAAAACCAGTTAGGGCTTTGGCCTTTTCATAAAAAAATAACTAAATAAAAAATATCGATTTACAATTTAAAGGGCACCTATTTTACCCCTTTTTCAAGATTAAAAAAAAGTCTTTTGTGTCTCCAGAATGTGTCTGCAAAGTTTCAGCTCTAAACACCCCTCATGTTATTTTTTATACCTTTCAAAATATTGGATTTTTTGCTCTGAACAACCATGGAGTTTTTGTTGCCTGTGCCTTTAATGCTAGTTCTCCCCGTCCACGTTCCCACGTGTCTGTCAGAGTGCCTCAGTCTCCATCTCAGCTGTGTCAGATAACAGACAGACATGAAGGAAGCAGATTTCACGTAACGTTTGTGAGAAATACTACTGTAAGAACTTTCCCAATGATTATTTGATGTATTTGTTGGAGTTGTTTCAAACCTTTCTTGCGACGATGAGACACACAAATTGTCGTTGCGAAGCTCACGCACACACACAGACACACACTTATGCATGGAGACACATACGACGATGAGTCACAAATTGTCGTCGCGAAGCTCACGCACACACAGACACACACTTATGCATGGAGACACATACTGTACAGTGCGCCTGTTTAACTTTGCACTGTTTTTGCATGGCAAATGTGACAGAATATACGTAAATATCCACTGCTGTATGGATATTCGTCATGTTAATGTACAAAATTAACATAATTTAAGGTCCACAAACCGGGATTGAAGCGTCTTCTTTTATTATTGTACTGACACACAGCTGTGCCTATAAAGACGATAAAATTGCGATAATTCATTACAAACATGCACTGTTTTAAAAATGTTTTAAACTTGTAAAACTCTTTCTTGATCTCTTTTGATGACGATTGATGATCATAATGAGCTGAACAAATATTTAAATCCCAGTTGCTTTGGCACATGTTCTGTCTTGTTGATATGATTATACGCGTAACTATGGAGACATGTTAATACGTGGCTGTCAATCAATTCGGTGGGCGGGGAAACCGCACTCCTCTGTCATGTTGCGGTGGGCCTCAAAATGGGAGGGATTTGGATCCTATTTTAACGTCAGGAAATTTAAAAAAAGAGGCTTATCGTGTTTTTATCACCCTAATATGACTGTGGACACACTATACTTACACACAGTTCTGTCCAAACAGCTTACAAAAAATGATTTTCATCATAGATGCCCTTTAAATTTTTTGCCCCCCACATGTGTGGAGTTTAGGGTTATATATTAACCTATTTTATTACTTAAGCATATCATTATTATATAATTATAGGATATAAAAATGTCATTTAAAGATCAAATTTAACAAGATCTATTTACAAGACTTTTATTGCATACAAGACTTTTATGATAATAATTATATCAATTAAAGCATTTTATGAAATCGCAGTGAAAGTAACAGCAGTTAGTTATTAACTGAAAGTTAATAATTATATTAAATGACTTTTTACTGTAAATATAAATTTCTTAACAACATCTACCCATCCATTTTCTTCCGTTTGTCCAGGGCTGGGCTGTGGGTGCAATCAAAACAGTGCAATTAAAATCCATTCTCATGTTATTACATTTAATACATATCTGCATCATCAATATATTAATCATACATATCTCTTCCAATCCTGCCACATACCATTGTGCAGGTACTGGGACTACAGTATATCAGGGAAATAGTCTTTTAACTAGATTGTTCATAGCACTGTGTTTCTCCTGATTGTCAGTGCTGCTGAGAAAGTCAGCTGTTTCAAATGGCTTTAAACTAAATCACCAAGACTTTTGTGTCCCTCACTAAATTCAAGTGCTTCTGCTTGTAGCTGCCTGGTCGCTTGTTTGATTTGAGACCTATCTGTTGGCATGAAAACAAACCTAAACTCATGCTGTGCTGCTGTTGGGTACAATTTACGCAGACGACCTAACACTCTGTGTGGTCCAAACAAGCAGCACCATTCACAGTGTTTCCACTTTGAAGCATAAACATTATATAGAACATTTGTCCAACAGTGTTATCTTTTTATTGAGGAACAAATTATATGATAGTTATTATCGTGATTTCTTTATTCTCCAGTCCTGTTCTCAAAATTAGAAAATATATATTTAGAGTCAGTTTACAGATTAAAATAGTAAAAAATGCACATTTTAATTGCCACCTTAAATTGCACAATTAATTAGTTTAGTTCATTTATTCATTTGTTTTCCTTCAGCTTAGTCCCTTTATTTATCAGGGCTCACCACAGTGGAATGAACTGCCATCTTATCCAGCATATGTTTTACACAGCGGATGCCCTTCCAGCCACATCCCAGCACTGGGAAACACCCATACACTCTCATTCAGAATCAGAATTTAAGTGACTTTTCACGCTCATCCATCTCTTGGGTTTACAGAGAATGGTTTGACAAAGAGAAAATATCCAGTGAGTGGCAGTTCTATGAACACAACTGCCTTGTTAGGTCAGAGGAGAATGATCAGACTGGCTTGAGCTGATAGAAAGGCAATAGTAACTTAAATAACCACTTGTTACAACCGAGGTATGTTGAAGAGCATTTTTGAACGCACAATATGTCGAACCTTTGTAGCGGATGGGCTACAGCAGCAAAAGATCACACCGCTACTCCTGTCAGCTAAGAACAGGAAATTGAGGCTACAGTATGCACAGGTTCACCGAAATTGGACAATTGAAGATTGGAAAAATGTTGCCTGCTCTGATGAGTCTCGATTTCTGCTGCAACATTCGTATGTTCAGAATTTGGTGTCAACAACATGAAAGCATGGATCCATCCTGCCCTGTGTTAACGGTTCAGGCTTGTGGTGGTGGTGTAATGGTAATTGGTCAATATGGACCAAAATACACCATGATAGATTAAGGCTGCTCTGAAGGCAAAAGGAGTCCAACCTGGTCCTACTAAAGTGTACCTAATAAAGTAGTATAGTATAGTTTATAGGCTACTACTGTGCTATTTGTATGAAAAACAATTATAAAACAAATTGTATTAAATAAGTAAGCAAGTAAGGAACAGAATGCACAATGTACTCATCATTCCGAGTGTGTTTTTTAGGTGTCAACCAGCAGAGAAAAATTGAGACAAACGCTCACATCTTCTTGATCATCTCATTAAGATTACTCAAACTTGCATAGCAAAAAATAGCTTTATTGCCCCCTACACCCTTCTTGCCTTTGCCTTTGTCATTTTGGAGGGTAAACCCTTCAAATAAATTAGGTCATAGAGATGAGCCCTTCAGAATGGATTGCACTGATAATCAAATATCAAGGTTGCTGAATTACTCTGTAAATGAGGAGGGAAAGGTCAATGCATTTGATTAGTGGCTTTCTGTTGCAAGAACTCCGATTGTTTTTTTGTATGCTGCATCTACTTGAGTATCTACTTTCTGTATTGTGAGCCAGACCCTTGATCTATGATTCTAAAGTCATTCTGATTGAAGTATTTCTCTGCTTTTTACAGCTAAGCTGATGCTGAAGTTTCATACAAACACACTACAGAAAGGAACACAAAATGTCTTTACACTGACAGACTATTGAGACTTTAATTATTTATTTACTTGAGCTTTTATTCTCTTTTTGATTTCTTGAAACATTGAACTCAAATCCCAAAACTTACAAAGAACAGTATTTATGGATGTTGAGTGTAAACTGAGACTCGAGTTATGCGAAGTTGTTCAAAATATATTTCTTTTCTTGTGTTGTAAAAAACAAAACAAAACATGCCAGCAATTAATTCAGTGGCCCTATCAGTCTATAAGTGGCCCTATCAGTCTAAAAAGTCTAAAATTAAAGTAGAAATGAGTTTAGTCAAAACTCATCAGATGAATAGCTTACCAAAAACTGAAAAATACTGTGGACCTTTACTTGTTAATTTTTTTTTAACTTTCTTTTTTCTCCTCAACACAAAAGAAAATATACTGAAGAAAGCTGGAAACCTGTAACCATTGACTTCCATAGTATTTGTGTTTTTCTACTACACTATACCTGACAAAAGTATTGCCTTCTATCCCAGTTGTAAAAGCAACGAATAATAACTTGACATCTAGTTGATCATTTGGAAAAGTCACAGAAGGTTGAATGATCCAAGGAATCATCTGTTGAACTGCATCCCAATCATCACAAATACTGCAGAAGACCTATTGGAACCCACATAGACCCAAGATTCTCACAGAAATCACTCAAGTTTGGGGTTACATTCAGTTTGGGGGCTTGCGAGAGATCTGCAAAGTGGATGGCAACATCAACAGCCTAAGTTATCAAGACATTTGTGCGGCCCATTATATCACAAACCACAGGAGAGGGCAAATTCTTCAGCAGGAAGAATCAAATCCATATAAAAAACATATAACAATATATGTTATATATACAAACATATAAAAAAAATAACAAAAAAAACAAAACAATGAAGGTCAAGGTGCTCCAGGATTGGCTGTACATATTACACTACACTCTCAGAAATAAAGGTACAGGAGCTGTCACTGGGGCGGTACCTTTTCAAAAGGTACATATTTGTACCTGAAGGGTCCATAATGGTACCTCAAAGGTACTTTTTAGGTACATTTGGGAACTAATAGGCACCTTTGAGGTACCACTGTGGACTCTTTGGGTACAAATATGTATCTTTTGAAAAGGTACTGCCCCAGTGACAGCTCCTTTACCTTTTTTTTCTGAGAGTGTAGTATGCAACCTAATTTACGCTGATGTATGTTTACATCGGTCATAATGAAAACCAGCTTCACAATCTTTATTTTGTTTTGCTCTTGCTCTGATTTGCCCTGTTTAGTAGTCTTTTGGGTCATATAATTAGCTTTATTTTTATTTTTATCCAGACTAAATACAAGCATGAACAGACTCTTAGGCTTTGATTATAGGATTTAAATTTGGTCACAGCGACTCAAGTGAGGTTTGTTTCGCATGCCATGCCATGATTGTTTGAATGATTGATTGATTGATGCCTTTATTTGATGCCTTAATTTCTCTGTTACAGCAGCCAGAGTATAAAAGTAAAGTACTGTAGAAACATACATACATACACATACATATGCATGTTTATGTATACAGTATGTATATGCATGTGTACATATATTCATTCATTCATTTTCCTTCAGCTAAGTTCTTTACTTATCAGGGGTCACCACAGGAAAGTAAACAGCCAACTATTCCAGCATATGTTTAATGCAGCGAATGCCCTTCCAGCCGCAACCCAGTACTTGGAAACACCCATACACTCTCGCATTCACATACACATTCATTCACTATGGGTCAATTTAGTCCAATTCACCTGTACCTTATGTCTTTGGTATGTGGGGGAAACCGGAGCACCCTGAGGAAACCCACACAAACACGGGGAGACCATGAAAACTCCACACAGAAATGCCAACTGACTCAAACCAGCGGTCTTCTTGCTGTGAGGGGACAGTGCTAACCACCGTGCCACCCGTATATACACGTGCATACAAATGAATACAAAATACTAAAAAAAAAAAAACTAACAAAGCAAATGACATGAAAGTTTTAGGTCTTTTCAGTTTTAGAAGTGCATGGGAAGAGATTAAGTGATGATAAAAGTTTAACTTTGGGATGAACTAGCTTTTTAACTTAACATTCCCTGGAGAAACGGAAGATATGTCAACACAGTACATAAAACCATCTCCTGCTGACTTGAGGTAATGAAAGAGCAGCCTGAAACAAGACTTGGCAGATTAATCCAAAGCCTCATGTGTCTTTTCTCTGTAGGAGTGGTTTCTGGGCAGATCCCTCCATGATGATGAACCAACAATCATCCACCACTATGCTTTCTCGGAAGACCCCTACAGCTTCGCTTACCCTGACTTCATGGCTGGCTGGGCCATCAGCTGCCCCTTGGCTAAGCGGTCAGATTTCACCTCTGTTTCTTACGTGCTTTAGCTGTAAATGTACTCTTTTAATACAGATTCCATTTGGTTTGCTGTCTCAGAACTGCAGAACGTATGAATTATGAGCCTCCCAAATCGGATTTCACGATTGACCTTCAACATGAGGTGAGAAGGATCACAAAATGTGTAAATGGAGATCCTTTACATACAGTTGAAGTAATTGTTAACTCTTCTATATATTTCCCCCCAATTTCTGTTTAACGGAGAGATATTTCAACACATTTCTAAACATAATAGTATTAATAACTCATTTCTAATAACTGATTTCAGTAAATAAAACAGTAAATAATATTTTAATAGATATTTTTCAAGATACTAGTATTCAGCTTAAAGTGGCATTTAAAGGCGTAATTAGGTTATGGTAATTAGGCAAATCATTGTATAAAAGTAGTCTGTAGACAATCGAGAAACAAAAATGCTTAACCCTTATGTTCTGTTGGGGATGTTTTCATCCACTCTGGGGTGATTTTGAGTCTTAATTTGACTATGATTTTTTCTGTGCTTCAGCTAGCAGAATGATTTCAGGTAACAAATTTTATTTTGACACATATTTTGAGAAAAATCTTTAAAGTTTTTAAAGAACTCAACAATACACTCTGAGCAAATTTTACCATCCTTTTGTTGTGGTAGGAATGAAGACATCCACTAAATTAAACTGCTGTAAAATGGCATCAGATAAATGTTTTATTTAATTTTTTTTTGCAATCAATCTCAGTCCTGATCAAAACTACTAAATTACTTAGAAAGTTACAGGATTTTTACTCTTTTATTGCTAAATTCATAAATGATGTCACTGATTTGGCAAAAAAACTGAAAATGACGTATTTTCAATATAAACAGTAATTGTGGACAGTCTTGAACATGTGAATGATTAGGAACAACATTGCCTTTGAAACATTGTTTTTGATTGATTTTCATTTTTTTCTCCCTAATTTACTGTTGGTGGCAGTTTTTGTACCGGCAGCTAGCTCTCTGCAACTCTCATATGGTCGCCCACTTAAGCTAAGCAGGGCTGCGCCCGGTCTCCCTGGATGGGAAAAGCTAGGTTGCTGCCGGAAGTGGTGTTAGTGAGGCCAACAGGGGGCATTCAACCTGCGGTCTGTGTGGGTCTTAATGCCCCAGTATAGTGTAGAGGTACTTTATATACTGTTCACTGAGCACAGTCTTTCGGATGAGGAGTTAAACCACCAATCAGTTGGTGTGTGGTGTGTGGTCTGGCGCGATATGGCTGCCGTCGCGTCATCCTGGTGGATGAGGAGATTTCCCCCATTGTGTAAAGCGCTTTGAGTGTCTAGAAAAGCGCTATATAAATGTAAGGAATTATTATTATTATTATTATTATTATTATTATTATTATTATTATTAT
>CAIGQQ010011173.1:9979506-9990412 GCA_903798035.1 Danio albolineatus | reverse complement strand
ATTATTATTATTATTATTATTATTATTATTATTATTATTATTATTATTATTATTATTATTATTATTATTATTATTATTTGCACCATTGACTTCCAAAAGAAAAAAAGCTTAGTTTCTGAATTTTATATGGAGTAAATCAAAATATGCCTCTCAGCTCTCAGAACTTCATGTAGTAAAGAAAAAAAAGACTGTGTATTTATGCATCATCAAATATGGTTATAATGGAAGTGGAAGTCAATGGGGCAGAAACAGCCACCAACAGTAAATTAGGGAGAAAATATGAAAATCTAACAACGCATCAGGGCCATTGTTTTTATTAATTGTTCACATGTCCAAGACTGTGACAAAAGGTAAAAAAAAAAAAAAAAAACAGTCCACAATTTCTGTTTATATTGAAAATATATGTTTTTTCTTCACCAAATCAGTGACATAACTTGTGAACTTGACAATTAAAGAGTTAAATTCCTGTAACTTTAAAAAACATTTAGTAGTTTTTATCAGGACTGAAATTGATTAACAGATTTATGCAAAGAAATTTGAAAGAAATATTTATCTGATGCACTTTTACAGCAGTTTAACTCAGTGGATGTTTTCATGTTTTTTCCTAACATAACAAAAGGGTAGTAAATTTGAACAGTGCACAAGGGTTAAAGGGGGGGGCTAATGATATTTACCTTCATTTTATTCTAGCCTAAATAAAACAAATAATACTTTCTCCAGAAGAAAAAATATTATAGGAAATACTGTGAAAAATGTAAACGTTAAACGTAATTTAGGAAATATTTGAAAAAAGATAAAACATTCACAGGGGGCTAATAATTTTGACTTCAGCTGAATGCCAGTTGTGTTTTATTATTATCATTAATTTTATTTGTTTATTAAATATTTATTATTTTGCATCGGAATCGCTTGCTTGTTTGTAATAAATATGAATAAAGTGCTGTGGAAGTTGCTCTAATGCATCAGCTATAAATCTTTCTAAAAGCATCTTAACAAAAGACATTATTTTCCAGAATGACCCAGACGCAGATAATAGACTTTATGTCCCCCCTTCTCTTCACATCTCTCATCTCAGCTTGTATAATGCACTTTCTCTACACTCCCTTTGGTGTCTCGTCGCAAATCAAGGTGTCTGGCGTCTTTTGTTAAAATGATCTGCCGTCTGCCTGGATGCGGAAATATATGTGTGTATATTAATTCTCCCTGATATTTTTATGGTGTATCTGCCATCATTAAAGGGTTTGGAATTGTGTGACACTGAAAGACGCTCTCTATCTCTCTCTCTCTTTTTTTTTTTCCTCGCCATCTTTTCTCTCATCGCTGATAAAAATGAGACTGTATGTTCCAGAGGGAACTCTCAGTGCTACTTTTGTGATCTCTATTGATGCAGTACTCAAGGAGTCTGTTCAAAACTCTCTCTGGTCTTACTTGACTGGCGTCTGCGCACCCCAGAATTAATATTTTTAAAACCTGTATGACTTCTTATCTTCTGTAGACCACAAAATGAGAGATTTATCAGAATGTTCAATCATCTTACTTTATAAAATGGTGGTGTATATAATGCATTTTAAACACTTTTAGACTGGTTGAGAGTCAAACAAGATCCATTTTCATTTGGTATCTCTGAAATCAATCCTAAGGTCCTTTATTTGTCTTCAGAGTTTACTAAATAGGGCAAATTAGCATGAGACCACAATCCCATGAAAACCGCCAATGGGATTGGAAAGTTCTGTGAGTTCATTTCATACAATGGAAGTAAATGGTGACCATACATTGCATTTCAAACACTATTTGATTGGTTGAGAGTCAAACAAGCTTTTTTTGTCATTTGATATCTCTGAAATCAACACTGAAGTACTATATTTGTCTTCAAACTTTACTAAATAGGGCAAATAAGCATGAGACCACAATCCCATGAAAACGCCAATAGGATTGGAAAGTTCTGTGGGTTCATTTCATACAATGGAGTTAAATGGTGACCATGCAATGGATTTTAAACACTATTTGACTGGTTGAGAGTCAAACAAGCTTCTTTTGTCATTTGATATCTCTGAAATCAATCCTGAGGTACTATATTTGTCTTCAAACTTTACTAAATAGGGCAAATTAGCATGAGACCACAATCCCATGGAACCGCCAATGGGAGTGGAAAGTTCTGTGGGTTCTAGTGACGTGATTTAAAGAGCACAGACATTACAGCTCATTTCCATAATGACAATCTACCAAAAATAGGACGAATTAGGGTAAGTTCACAAATAAGAGCCGATGATAATCAATATGTTTGGGTAACATCTGGCGTTCCTAATGAGCAAAAGTGGAGAAAATTGTCTCTACTTTCTACAACGCTCTGTTTGTTCTCTGTTTTCCTCCTCTTAGCAACTATCACAGCATGACAGTACCAAAGTGGGCTAGGACGTGCCTTTTTGGGTATGAAGTAATTGTGCAAATACTAGTAAATTGTCTACAGGTCTGTGTAAATCACGTTGCACGGTTCAATTTAAATACTCTTCTCTCTTTAATTTGGTGTCTGAAAGAGAAAGTTTTACAAATAACTAAAAGTATCCAGAAATCTTGCCAGAATCTCTAAATCTGGTCATTAGAATATGCAAAGTGCATTACTTTTATGGTGTTTTCTGAACCCACTGGTCACCTTTCATTAAAGTCAGCTTGAACAGGAAGTTGCTGAGACGTTAATTTCTGTATGTTCATTTGCTTCCAACTAAAATGGAATATTGAGTGGGGGAAGGGCTTTCCTGCTTTGTAGCAAACTAATGGTAAGAATTTCTGTTTTAAACAACATTATATGCAGTTTTAAAGATGTTTTTTTTTACCAGTTTAAAGTAAAAACCATGGTTAAAGTACTACTAAAGCAAAAAAAAAAGGATTAAGAATTTTGTGTCTGAAGCCGTCGACAGAAAAATGTCACTCTAAACACAGAAGCAAATGGTCAGAGTTTGATTGAAGATCACCAAAACACTTGAATTGTTCACGTAAAGAATATCAATGTGCTCTAGCAAAATATACATTTTAAATGTTGATTTCACACACCCCAATAATAATATTTTTTTATGTCCTATGGTTATTAGTGGCTGCTTTCTTTTCTAAAATTCTTCAAAAAATGTCTTGTTTTGTATTCAACAGAAGAAAAAGAAAGCCATAAAAGTTTAGAATCACTTGAGTGTGAGTAAATGATGAGCATATTTTTCATTTTTGGGTGAACTAAACGCTTTAACCCTTGTGCACTGTTCAAATTTACTACCCTGTTATGATGAAAACATCCACTGTGTTAAACTGCTGTACAAATGCATCAGATAAATATATATATTTTCAAATTTCTTTGTATAAATCTGTCAATCAACCTTAGTCCTGATCAAAACTACTAAATTGTTTAGAAAATACACGATTTTAACTATTTTATTGCCAAATTCATAAATGATGTCACTGATTTAGTGAAGAAAAAAACATGTGAACGATTAGTAACAACATTGGCTTTGATGAATTGTTAGATTTTCATTTTTTTGCTGTTTTTGCCCCATTGACTTCTATTATAACCACATTTGATAATGCATAAATACAGTCTTTCTTTTTTTTACTCCATGTAAGTTTTGAGAGCTGAGATGCATATTTTGATTTTCTCAAACACATCCAAGGTAACTGCTCAAAGGTCACTCTCACACTCTCACACACATACACACACTTTAACTTACTGTTATACTCCTTATAATATCCAGAAACTAAGCTTTTTTTGCACAGGCCTATCTTCCCAACAGGGAAAACAACCAACAATCAAAAATGCATGATTATATGGTGTCATGGTTTGTAATGTTTTTTTTTTTTTATTATAGTAGTCAATGGGGCAAAAACAGCCACCAACAGTAAATTAGGGAGAAAAAATGAAAATCAAGCAAAAACAATGCATCAAAGGCAATGTTGTTTTGCATGTCTAAGACTGATAAAAAGGTTAAAAAAAATCATGTCCACAATTACTTTTATTATTAGAAATATGTCACCAAATATATGTGCTTTTTTCAAAAAAACAGTAACATCATTTACAAATTTGACAATTAAAGAGGTAAAATCCTGTAATTTTCTAAGTAACTTAGTAGTTTTGATCAGGACTGAGATTGATTAACAGATATGCAAAATATTTATCTGATTAATTTTTACAGCAGTTTAATTTAATGGATGTTTTCATCCCTATACCATTACAAAAGGATAGTAAATTTTACCCAGAGTGTATCGTTGAGTTTTACAAATTTCAAAGCATTTTCTCAAAATATGTGTCAATATAAGATTTGTCACCTGAAATCATTCTGCAAGCTGAAACACAGAAAAAGTCATGGCCAAATTAAGACTCAAAATCACTCCAGAGTGGATGAAAACATCTGAACAGTACATAAGGGTTATTGTTGTATTGAAAAGTTCTGTGTCAGAATTGTTTTGATTGTCACATGTATATTCCATAAATGAAAGGTGAGCAAATGATTAGTCATTTTAGATTCTTTTTTCAAATAAAACAAGGTAGAAAAGCTTTCTTTCTCTGATCTCTGAAGTGCTTAGTTCTTTGCACTGGTGTGTTTTAATTACACATTGTCTCATTACTCTCACCCTTTTAACAGATATTGATTGTTTGATTGATTATAAGTCATTCTTTGCTCTGGTTATTGATGTTCTAGATTGCCCTCTACATTTGGGAGGAAGGGAGAGGTCCTACTTTAACTGCAGTGAATGAGTTTTGCTCAGAGCTTCACGGCTCGTCCTCCGCAAAACACTGCGCCACTGCCGTCAACACCTACTTATCGGCTTGTGTAAGTACTATAAACACGAACGCACCTCCTGCTATTGTTCAAAGAGATTTATACAAGCTCTCAGCCACGTGAATTAATGAAACTATGACAAACTGTTCTGTACAGAAGAACCTGCCAAAAGAGAAAGCCGGGCCGGATTAATATTGCACAGTCAGTTGTCATTGCATTCCCCCTTCTAATGCCCTAATAAATGACAGTCTTCAAAAGTGAACGCCAAATTCCAGCTTGTGGCTTTTCGCATTTGCTGTTCTTTTCTGAGTTCGAATGAAAATCAAAGGCCTATGAGTTCATATTTCTCAAAATGAGCCACCTTTACAAAGTGTGCTCTCAGAGCTGACACACAGACATTCTGTAATAACTTAATGGAAGTCCTGCTACGTCTTAAAGTAGGAACAGGAGGTACTCAGGTTTTAACCCAAATACTGTAACTCCCAGGCTTTTGATGCTAGCGGACAATGAATTGCTTGAAATGTCTCTTTTTTCATAGGGAAAGCCTGTGCCGAAGGAGGGCGTCTTTGTTGCTGTTAAAACATGCCAAAAATTTCACAGAGATAGAGGTGAGTGAGGTCAGACCATATTTCAAAAAAAGATTAAAATCGGATGGTCAATTCTTTGTGTCTGATGGGATATTTATATGTTCATTATTAAACTGGGGAAGGCTTGAAGTCCAATAAAACATGGAGTTCTGGGTGTGTGGTGACAAAAATCAATTCATTAAAGAATTGTAGCATAAAAATAATAAATGCATTATATATTTTATGAATTTATATTATGTTATTTAATTGTATTAATTTGAATAGTCTTCATGCTTCATCTCGTCCACCAGTAGAAAGGTCACATTGCAGGCATGTAGTCCTGCAGTAAAGGCAAGACAATGTAATTCTTTGTTAGGTGTTGATTATGTTTTATTGACAATAGTAATGCGGAAAGAAAAATAAATAAATAAATAAAATATATTATGCTCTTATTAAATGTAGACTTCATTCATTTCCTTTGGCTTAGTCCCTTTATTTATCAGGGGCGAATGAACCACCAACTTATCCAACATGTTTTACACAACTGATGCCCTTCCAGCTGCAACCCAATACTGGGAAACACCCATACACTCTCACATTTACACAAACACTATGGCTTATTTAGTTTATTCAATTTACCTATATGACATGTCTTTGGACTGTGGGGGAAACCGGAGCACCCAGAGGAAACCTACGCCAACACGGTGAGAACATGCAAACTCCACACAGAAATGCCAACTGACCCAGCAGGGACTAAAACCAGCGACTTTCTTGCTATGAGGCGATAGTGCTAACCGTTGAGCCACTGTGCTGTCCCTAAATGTATCTTATACTCATGATTTTATAGTATTAACAGGCTGACAACTTTTGTAATTATAAAAAGTGATATTTGTTTGATTCAGTCACAAATTAAGCATTTTGTCTCAATTAAAAAACAGACATACATGTATTTCTATTTGATATTTTGTAATACTTATTTAGTTTTTTAACGATAACAGCAATAATAAAGACATGCAATGTTGCATCTTTTTGAAGAAATTAAATTTTTATTATACTTCTGCTGCTCTGCTTGCTCTTTGGAACAGACTTTGCAATATTCTCATGTATACAGCAGAACTAAATTGATTTTATTTCTATAAAAATGGGTGGTAGTAGTCTATAATTCTGAATACAAGTCAAAGCATTCACCATCTCACTTTTCTCTCTTCCACTTTCAAAATGCTTTCCCACGGCTAGGGAAAAGAGTCATGTTTTGGTGGACTCTTTTACAGCTACATAGAATGGATGCAAATGTTTAACAGAAGCTCCTTCATCAACATACATTTCCTTTTCATCATCCAAGCAGCCAGCCAGCAATGAAGGACAGTGAGTTTCAGTCACATAGCTGAAAACATTAAAAAATATATAATGCCATCTCAGAGTCCTGATATAAACCTTATTGAAAATCTCAGGAGAATTCTTGGTGACAAAATTATAGCTAAGAAATTCATTACACAGAACGGTGGAAGAGACTGGAAGAAAAAGCAGTATTTGTAAATGGACTTTAAAAGCTATTCTTACAAACAGGTGCATTCTGACCAATGAGAGGGCAGTTGTACTGACATGTGATTTGCATAACTATAGTTTTTATTTCTATACTTATTTCTATATATATTCTATTTCTTATATACAATTAAATGTTTTAAACGATTTCAATTAAATCACTCTGTTAAACTGCACAGTTGAATTTTCAACATCAAAAGTCAACAAAGCAGAGATCAAGTTCCTGTAATGCAATTTATAACTGTAAATAAATTGAAAAAAAAAAAAAAAACAGTGAACCAAAATACAGAACCTAGTAATTAACAAATAATTTTACAATGTAGGAAACACACTCTTTCCTCCCTATATTTTTCTACAAACTTTTCTACAAACACTCTGTTACAAAGACTCAACAAATAATAATTTGACGTCTGGTTGATCATTTGGAAAAGTGGCAGAAGGTAGATTTTTCAGTGAATCATCTGTTGAGCTGCATCCCAATCATCACAAATACTGCAGAAGAGCTATTGGAACCCACAGGACCCAAGATTCCCCCAGAAATCAGTCAAGTTTTGGTGAAGTAAAAATCACGGTTTAGGGTTACATTCAGTATGTGGGCCTAAGAGAGATCAGCAGAGTGGATGGCAACATCAACAGCCTGAGGTATCAAGACATTTGTGCTGCCCATTACAACATAAACCACAGAAGAGAGGAAAATCTTCAGCAGGATAGCACTCCTTCTCATACTTCAGCCTCCACATCAAAGTTCCTGAAAGCAAACAAGGTCAAGGTGCTCCAGGATTGGCCAGCCCAGTCACCAGACATGATCGTTATTGAGCATGTCTAGGGTAAGATGAAGGAGGAGGCATTGAAGATGAATCCAAAGTATCCTAATGAACGCTTTCTTTGCCTTTCTAGATGACTTTATTAATAAATTATTTAGAGATGTATGGATGCAGTCGTCCAAGCTTTTTCCACTGCACCATGACTTTATATTCTGTACTGTACATTATTTCTGTTAAGTGACAAGACTTTTGTCGAAGCAAAGTCAGACCTTACTGTCCTAATTAAATAATTAAAAATAAAGGCATTAGCCACTTCCGATGCCAATTGATCAACTAGATGTCCAGTTATTATTTGTTGTTCCTAAAACTTGGATAGATGACAAGACTTTGGTCAGGAATATAAATTGCTTCTCCTTGGCGATGTGAAGTAGTTTTTAATCTTCATTGTAAATCGCTTTTTTATTTAAAAAGAAAAAGCATCTTCTAAAAGATTAAACATAAAATGCATCATTATATCAAATCATATTCCAGTTTCAGGTGAATGCCAACACAGATTTTTGCATTTCCTTGTTATAAATATGTATAGCTGTCTGTTTTAGTTAGCTTAGCTTTTATGTAAATTAGACAGTGTGTTTAAGATGGATTGGATCATTCAGCCTTAATTAAAAAGTAAAGCACGTGATTCAGCAGACCACAAAGAGCCCATCAAACCATGCTCTCTCGAGAAGATTACAAATAGACACTAATAAATGGGAATAATTATGGCTGTCAGTATACAGTAGCTTCTCGTCTCAGCCCACACAGGATGTTCGTAAGTGACAGTGAATTGATTATATTTGTTGAAAGTTCCCATCATGGCTTTGCTGAGACTTTGCACTCACAAACATTGACAGCTCTCTTAACATTCCCCTCTTCTGGTCTCTCTCCTCTGTATAATAGGACAGGTATAAATGCTGTTTTATATTCCAGGAGAAATTACATTTTGCAGCTGGTCAGGCATAATTGCGTCGATTTGCATGATTGTGTTTAGAGTTTGCTTTTATAAACAGTCTCAAGGTAGTATTAAATGCTGCAACATTTGAGTGTGGTGAAAAAGATCAGAAATGTCAGTGCAGGTTAAACATCTGCTAATTTAATGCAGGATGCAATTTTGGTTAAGGTATTTGCTGAATAGGATTCACCGCATATCTTTTATTCATC
Organism: Danio albolineatus; assembly: GCA_903798035.1. Lineage (NCBI taxonomy): Eukaryota > Metazoa > Chordata > Actinopteri > Cypriniformes > Danionidae > Danio > Danio albolineatus. The sequence continues at coordinate 9,981,583 of CAIGQQ010011173.1, read as the reverse complement.
ACTCTTATAGTCTTCAGTACTTCTAATCCAGTGTTTATCTTCGCAGTTTCTGTAGTTAAACAGACATGGGAAAAAGATGCTGCCTCGCTGGAATACTACAGTGATGTCACAGACTCATTTATACCCACAGTCCACTTGGGAGTCCCTAACACAGAGAGAGGTTTGTTTCATCTTTATTTTTATTTGGGGCTGACAGCAGGTTGAGTGCACTGTTTATTCATCACAATCTGTGAGGAACATGCAGCCACTCCTTAATGTAGGATTTGTAATCAATTAGTATGTTCAGGCAAGCATCGGCATGCCAATCTGAATTACACAGTCTGAGCTCATACACATCAGAGATGCAATATCAAGACTGACTAAATTAGAAATTTGTAAATAAATAATTCAATGCACAAATATAGTAATATAAAAACCAAATATTTTTAAATGTATCTGTGACCAGCGTTTTTCTAGCTGCAGGACTGTTGCCTATTATCTCCACATCCCTTGTTGCGATGTTATGTCTATGTGTTTATGTGCTTGTTGCTGGGACTTATTTCTCCCCTGATCTCACACTTCTCTACTTTAAGGACAGTCTGGGAGGGCCTTTTTTCACCTCTTTTTTCCCTAATGCTTTCCTCTATTGTTTCCTCTATCTATGCTACCTCTCAACTGACCAGTCTTCCCCTGAAATGTGTGATGTTTGTGTATGGTCAGAGGGGTCCAATTTCGCTGCATGTAACAGTGTATGTGACAAATAAAGGCTTATTTTCATCATCATCATCATCATTATAAATAAATAAATAAATAAAGATATGAAAGAAAAAATAAATATGTAAATATAAATGCTAAAATAAATAAAAGAAAAAATAATAAATGTGGGTGGGAAATACATAAATATGGATATAAAATGTCAAATATGTATTTGTAACTCTTCTTTGTGCATTTGTTTATGCATTTTGAAATTTATTGCTAATTTTATTTTTTTACATTTAATTGAACATTTAATCATTTATTTATATATTTTTTATTTAGTCCGATTTGGCACAGATTTTCATTCATTCTTGTCGGCTTAGTCCCTTTGTTAATCCAAATTCGTCACAGCGGAATAACCGCCAACTTATCCAGCATGGGTTGCGGATGCCCTTTCAGCCGCAACCCATCACTGGGAAACATCCACACATTCTCATTCACACACATACATACACTACAGACAATTTAGCTTACCCAATTCACCTATACCACATATCTTTGGACTTGTGTGGGAAACCAGAGCAGCCGGAGGAAACCCACGCGAACACAGGGAGAACATGCAAACTCCACACCACAGAAGCGACCTTCTTGCTGTGAGGCAACAGCGCTACCTACTGCACCACCGTGTCGCCCTTGCATTCCATAGTCTAATGCCATTAATTAAACTATTATTAGTAGGACTAAAATGACCAAAGAAAATATAAAAACAGTAATGAAGTAAAAAAAAATATGTAAATGTATAAGTGAAAATCAATAAAAGGGCATGTAAATAAATAAATGTGAAAACAAAGATAAAATGTTTTATATAATTTAATATGTTTTTATAACATTATAATATGATTCATCATATTTTTGCTTATATTTTGGCTTGCATTGTCCCCTGCAACCCAAAGCAAAACTAGGTCTCTGATGTCAGACATAAAAATAGACTGAATATTACTTGTCTTTCCAGTTTTGCTGTGATGTGCCGAGGTTTCTTTTATGGAAAACAGTTCAACGTCAAACTTTGCAAAGGGTTGAGGATTTGTTTTATTCATGGCCTGACTGCAGCAAGCTTAATGGATGGGGCATTGGTTGCTCCTAGTCAACTGACATCAGTTTAGTCGGTGTGGTAAATGTTCTTTTATGCCTGCCATTTTCATCTGCTGTTTATGCACCTTTGTTCATCGACTTTGACTGACAATTTTGTTGCAAAAACTGTTTTATATGTTTTTTATGAAAGACAGACAGATAAACAGACAGACAGACATACAGACAGACAGACAGACAGACAGATAGACAGATAGATAGATAATTAGATAGATAGATAGATAGATAGATAGATAGATAGATAGATAGATAG
>CAIGQQ010011173.1:9949096-9975826 GCA_903798035.1 Danio albolineatus | reverse complement strand
AGGTTTGGCTTCCTGCTAAATATCACTATGCCTAAACTGCAAAAAAATTGTACATTTCGTTAGATAAAAGTATCTGCCAAATGATTAATTGCATAAATGTATTGGTTAAAGTTAATATTAAACGTAAAAAAATAATTCTCACGTCAACTTTTTTTAAAATTAACCAAATGTGTTACTTTTTAGGGAAGGTAATGTGAAAGTGTTATGTTTTTAAGGTGCTGTATGTACGTTTTTGACTCTTCTAAAGCATAAAATACCATAATATGTTTGCATAATTTTAAGAAATATCTGAGCGAACATTCTTGATTATCTGAAAAACAATGCTGAAGTCAGTTATTCTGCTTTGAAAATGTGTGTTAAGCGGGGGAACGTCTGGCTTTGTTTTGGTTCTTTTAACTCGTCCACTGCCAGTTTAACCAATTATGAATGTAAACATTAGGTGAGCAGGTTACATTGTAACCCCATGTCCTAACAACACGCTACAAGTTGAGATTTGCAGTGATAAACAATTTGTCTGTTTGCACCAGACGCAACACGACAGAAATTTAAACATAGCCATTCAGAAGCACAGAATAGTGCACTCACTGCACTCCAGTGAAATGGTAAGGTTTATAATCTAATTGATACATATTAAACCTCTTTAACATTATTAAATGTACATGCTGAACCATTGATGTGAGTTGGTTTGCACTGTTCACAGTCATAGCTCTAAAGTTTCAAAAGGTTTATTTTATTTTCAAGATCTGAGGTGAACTATTTGCTGTTGCTTTCAGTAGCATGGCAATAAAGGTCATGTAAAATAGCATTTAAACCCACATTATTAGCATTTAACACTGAATAAAGTAAACATCAGTTTATTCTGTTGTTCATGTGTGATAAAGAAAAGCCGTTTTTAAAATGTAAATTTCAGTTGTTGGTTAAGACAAACTAATTATCGTGTGCCTTTGCTTTTATTTAGAACACGACTTAAATCAGCCTTAAAGCAGAATTTAGGCTCTTCAGTTGGGCACACTTTTGCTTATGTCATCAGTCTTGCAACCTGCACTTGTGTGTGTTTTGAACCAGGCATGCAATACCTAGTTCAACCACTGGGTGTCAGACTTACATACTGCACCTTTGCGAGTAAGATTTTTTAAAGGAACTTTACCCAACACTGCTTACCTGTTAATACCCAGAGGAGACAGTTATAAACCTCACATGTCAAATTATTATTATCATTTTTTGGAGTTTCAGTAGCTAGTATTGATATTGAAATTGTGGGTTTAACCTGCACACATAATAACTGTAACAAACATTAAACACACATTCCACAATGTAAAAACTTTGCAGACCCTAAATTATAAATCGTCAACAAAATTCCTCGATTGAACATTATTTCTGGGAAATCTAAACTCTGTATTAGTGCCACTCTGTAGTTAAATACACAAAACTGCTTTAAGGCTGTTGAAGTGGTACCAAGTGGTAATTTTGATATACCCACTGGCTTTTATTCTGCTTTAATCGCTATTGCTGTAAGGCGAATATTACAAAATCAAGAATGACAACTTGTTGGCAAATGCAAAAAAGAAATGCTTTAAGGCCAATGAATTAACTCCAAGTGGTAAAAGTAATTCTAATATACCTACTGGCTATTTCTCAGCGCAATCAGCTAATGCTAATAGGGTGAACATTACATCATCCTAATTAATATTCATTAGTCAGGCTGATGAGGTTTTATAAGGACCCCTTTCCCAACTTTTATTAGATATTTCTTCACTCTGAGTTAGTAGCAGGGACACCTGGCCTGCTTGTATGTCTTCAGACTATACTCTGGATTCTTGGACAGATGAAAAAGACATAAGAGTGATTTTTCTGCTAATGTTTTTCTTTCCTTTTCCAGGAACAGTCCAGAGGCTTGTCTAGATTAGTTACAGACTTGTTACACTTTATTTACAGGGCACTGTGAAAAAACATTTGCCATCCTGAGAAGGTTTGCCAGTGGAGCAGTAACACAAGCACCATGGCTGCTTATAGTGGATGACGACACACTGATCAGGTAAATGCCATATCTTTATATTACATACAGGCCTGACAGACCTGACAAGAAAAGTTTCCAGTCAGGCCAACATGCATCCAATCAGGTCTCAAGAAGTCTTAAATTTGACTTTGTGAAACCTGTAGAATCAATGAATACGTCACATCTATGGATGTCTATGGTCCTTATAAACCACCAATATCCACTATAAACAGTTGCTGTGCTCTGGAAGTAAGTTTCTCAATCAACATCTTTTACTGGTCCTGAAACAACATTTCTGTCTATAGATATAGTCTTAAAAGGATAGTTCACCCAGAATATTGAGATTGTCTGACCATGTATTCACCCTCAAGCAGTTTCACACCTTCATGAACACAAAAGATGGTATTTTAAAAAAAGGTTAAAACCTATAACCATTGAGTTCTATAGTACGAAACAAAAATATGACTGTCAATGGTTACAGTTTTTTAACATTCTTCAAAATTTCTTCTGTGTATATCTGTGTTTAAACAGATTTGTAACTAGTAAAACATCAATAAATAATGACAGAATTGTTATTTTTGAGTGAACTATTCCTTTAACCTTGTTTTTTAACCATAGATAGATCAAGCCCAAACATAATTTATTCCTAAACTCAAAGGGCGGTAATATATAAATGATAATTGTGTAAAAACTCTTCTTATAAGTATAAACTTGGCATTAACTTTCAAAATATTGCTAAAAGCTTGATTAATATTTTTATCATGGTCTACTTCAAATCACGTTCACCCATTAGAAACGCCAGAGAAAAAAGTATTAAGATGCTTATCCTTAATGGGAAATACGCTAACCCGTGTAATCTTGAATATAAAAGAGCCTATCTTCAGTACCATCTGCAGAATTATAATCCAGTAGTCTGGCACGAACCTAAAAAAACAGGTACACCCACACGAAAATACTCTCATTGTGTGGCAAAGCACATAAGGTCACATTCCTGAAATCGGAGCAAATTTGGGACTGGGATTCACATGGCTGTGAAACCTAGTAAATGCCTTTACAAATTACACACCTAGATATTTCTGCTGCCTCCATATGACCTCAATAAGAGATGAAAATCAGGGCATTTTATGCAATTTAGAGGCTTGTCAATATCCAGGTGTGACCTTTTTTGAATGAAAAAGGGAATTTTCTCTTAAGAAGTAAGAGCTGGTTCGCTCATGGCATTAAGATAGTGGGATAGATTTATCAAAGCCTTCAATAAATCATAAAACCTAAATATTAATCTGGATCTGACTGGCACATAGCAGATACTTGTTTTTTGGACCAGATTTATATTTTTATAGTTTATAGTTATACACTATATATTTACACTGGTGAGCCAAAGCTTCTTTGTGTTTACCAGTCACGAAAATAACTGCAAAGAATACCACAACAAAAAAGTAACACAGTTAATGTAGTTAAACCATGGCATCAACACATCAACCATGATTTTGCTAGTGTAGTTGAAGGCAAAATTATAAGCCTTTTTTTTCAAATATGTTTTATGTTCATTTTTATACATTACTAATTTCTAATAACTTGAAGACTTTAAGAGTTATTTTGCTAGCTACTAGTATTCAGCTTAGTGCAGTGTAAATGCTTAACTATGTTAATTAGCTTAACAAGGCAAATCAGGCTAATTATCCATGTTATTGGACAACAGTGGTTTGATCTGAAGAAAATACAAAAGGAGGCTAAAAATATTGACCTTAATATTTGATTGCTGCTTTTATTGAAGAAAAGCAAGAAATACTGTGAAAACGGCCTTGCTCTGTTAGACATCACTTGGGAAATATTTAGAAAAACAATTACAATTTCACAGAAGGCTGATAAATTTTGCCTTTAAAGGTCAGATTTTTTTAGATGTTATCACTATCAGTATTGTTATCTATTAGCTAGTGTATTGATGTCTTTAAGCTAGTGTGCTCCAAAAAGTAACAAAATTTGCATTTAGAAGATTTAAAGCTTGTAGTTTGTCACCTTCGCCTAAGTGGATCAATGGTTTTATTCATGGTTTTATTTATGTGATACTTCAGTTTCACATCAAATCATAACCAATGAAATGAGAATACATGTCCCGACGTGTCCCGTCCACTTTAAGACGATTCACTTTTGCTATTCATTTGATGACCTTGAGCTCAACCACTCTTGCTAGCAGGATGGTGATAAAACAACACTATTGGTTGTTTTAAAAAAGGGGAGGTGCTACACCAGGGGTGCTCGACCCTGTTCCTGGAGAGCCACACTCCTGCAGATTTCAGTTGCAACCCTGATCAAACACACCTGAACCAATTAATTAGAACCTGAACAGCACTTGATAATTACAGGCAGGTGTGTTTGATATGGGTTGCAACTGAAATCTGCAGGAGGGTGGCTCTCCAGGAACAGGGTTGAGCACCCCTGCGCTACACTATGTTGCACCGTCTCTTTATGTTTTGGTTAAGATTACGTCAAACATCGAATAAAAATGCATATTTCAAAGCACTTAACAGGACATTTAACTGTGTAAATGGTAGTTAATGTGCCAAAAAACATGGTTGTTATGCTTTTACCACAGTAAAAGCATAATTAATTTTCCTAAGCAACTGATATTCAAACAAAGCCATATTTATGGGTCTACCATATTGGTTGATTACATTGAGTATGTTTACATGGACACCAGTAATCTGATTTCAATACGCTTAAGACAATATACTGATTCAGAGTCTGCCATGTAAACTTTTTTTTTTTGATTACCTTAATCTGACTAAAGTCATAATCAAACTAAACAGACATGTGGAGTATGCCGATTTTGAATATTGAATATTGAATTACAGACATGTAAACACCCCAATCAAACTATTACCATCATGTATTTTCGCCGCATTTTGCGACAAGATAATCTATATACTGTTGGGAAAAAGGAATATATTTTTTATTATTTTTTTTGTATCTTGTTTATTCATTACACAAATGTAGTGATATTGCTTAAGGTAAAATATTAACTGAACTTCTTCTGTTGAGTCTGATATGTTTGCATACTAATGATGCATTTTTGCAGAAGCAGAAGTTTCTTGCCTCTGACTGGAAAGCTCATTATATGAAAATAACTTTCACGTCTCACTTAGCTTTGCTTTACAATGCGATGTTCTTAAAGGTGTGAAAACAGAATGTTACAGAGCATGCCTTATCTGATAACAATGTCAGGATACGTGCGCACAGAAGTTTGCAGATAGAGGAAGTGTAGCTGCGTCCCAAATCGCATACTTGTGCACTTTTCTACGCCATTTTGTAGTATAAATGGTGTAATAAGTGCGTTCACACTGAAAACTCTAACAATAATAAGTGCACTTTAATTACCAAGATGATGCACTCATTCCACCGGTAATATAAAGTGTGGAATGATGGACACTTCACGCACTCAACGACCGGAGCTTCGTGCACGTAACGGAAGAGGCGGAGCTATCGGGCGCACATGTTGGATAACTTTATTTATTTTGGACTGTGAAAGCAAATTTCTCCTTCGAGAGTGATTATAGCGCCTCCCGATGGTGAATGCGGTTATACTCATGCCAGGTATTATTTGGAATTTTGGTAATTTATTTCACTAATTTGGCAACCGTCAAATGTCATCGGGGAAATGGCTTGAACTTCCGCTTAGTAAAAAAGCCATTAGTGTTCCATTTGGGACAACACTACATATATGTACTATGCTGTTGAGTGTGTAAGTGCATAAGTACATAGTGCATAGTGTATAGTGTGTCATTTGGGAGGCAGCATATGATTGTTTGTGGCCAATGGAGGACTGGAGAATGACTGACAAGTGACGAATTTCACTAAACTCCACCTGTTAATATCAGCTGCCTATAAAAGTTGGAGTCAGAAAAATGAGAACTGTTGCGCACCTCCTGAATGTAACATTTGCATTGCATTGAGGATAACAGAATTCTGTGAATTGAATTATTCATTTGTATACAATAAATTGCTAAGATGTTTGACATTGAAGAAAAACCTGACCTTTTTAACACGCATGGAATTGGTTAAAAATTCCAACAACACACACGGCTGTTTGACACTATTCTCGGCACCTACCGAGTCAGTGAAGGACCACAACACCCGAAATGACATGAAACTCCGGAGGAAATGTGGATAACTTGGTGACACAATGATGTTAATTGAATCATGTGCTATAACATGTAAAATGGGATCATGAAAGGAACATTCAAAAAGCAACTCATGTAAACACCTTAATCATGTTATTGTCTTATTCAGATTAAGGCAAATACTTAGATTACTGATGTCCATGTAAACATAGTCAGTGTCAGCAAACAGAGTTCTCATAATCAACATGATAGAGAAGAAGGCAGGGATAATTAGTTCAGCCACTTTGACAAGTGCCACATTTATGGCAAGGTGACTGACTGGGTCAGAGCATCTCTGAAACTGCGAGGCTTGTCAGTCGCTCTCAATCAGCAGTGGTGAGAATTTGGGACGGCAGTCAGAGGAGGGACGAATCACAAACTGGTGACAGGGTGTTGGCTGCCCAGGGCTCATCGATGCACAAGGGCAGCAAAGGCTATCCTGTGTGGGCCAAGGCAACAGAAGGTCACGCAATTTTAATCACACTTTGCTGTGTTGCCTATGATGACTCATGTCCATCATCAACAGCACCTAAAATTGGCATGCAAACACTAGAATTGGACCTTGGAGCAGATGAAGAAGGTCACTGTTTTTATTTTTTAATTCTGTCTTGTTTTACATCATATGGACGGTCTTGTTCTGTAAGTGTGCTTCATTTGCCTGATCATTTGATGCTACTAGGATTTACTGTCAGGCAACAACAAACCATTGGAGTAAGTTTGATGCTATCGGCAATGTTCTGTGGGAAGCCCTGGGTCTAGACATAATTTTGACACATGCTGCTTGCTGAATCAGTTTTGGCAGCATGCAAAGGGCCAGCAGCTTATTAGGCAGTTGGTCAGAATATTTTGCATCTGCAGAGTATATTACAGTTATGTGCATTTATCCCCCAGCTTAAATAAACACTCCAGGATGGCAACAGGGTTGACAGTTTTACATTGTTAACATCTTAACAATAAGTGTTGATTTTTTTTAATTGAGACATCTTGTAAAAGCTGTGAAAATGAATCTTTTACTTGTCAGGTCATCTGTTTTTCTATAGTGCTTTTTAAATTGTGTCAAAAGCAGTTTTGTGATTGTGTCAAAGCATCACAACAGATGAAGAAAGAAAAAGTCATAACAATATTTCAGATTATGTAACATTCTAGCATACAGTATCAATCAGGCAGGAGTAGTGAATAATGGTGTGCTGGTGTAGTTCTATCTAAATTAAAGCTAAGTTCAGTTCATTACAAAAATGCCACTGTTGAAGTTCAGTTCAGTGAAGAGCAGCTCCACCAATGCACAGCTTTGCCAGTCCCAAGCATGCAAGCCAGAGGCAACAGTGGCGATGAACCAAAACTCCACCAATTTATGGAAATGGAGAACAAACCTTAGGAGAAACTCTGGCCAAGCATAATGAGCCTAGCTGACGAAGGGTACTGGGGTCTTTGCAGGAATCAGTCTTGATCTTTCGACTCATCAATGACCATGACAACCATCTGCTCTGGATACTGTCTGGATCCAAGATTATGTGGAACTTGCAATAAGGAAAATGGACAGACTAGAGGGGCATTCACACAGAATGCATTCTTTCTCTCCAATGTGTTACTTTTCTATAGTTTTGTCAATGGAAACATGCACTGGACAGATGTGTGTGACCATTACGCTCATGTTTCTTTAGATGGCATGTCAAGTTGAAAAATCTTGAAAGACTGTCAAGTCCAAATGCAATGCACCAATCAGAAGAGCTCAGAGGCAGGGAAACTGTTGCAAGCTTCTGTTTATAGGAGAATGTTGGCATGACAACTGTTTTAATTGTTGTTATATCATGGTGGAGGAGGTGCTCATTTTGGCTATGTCCAGGTATCCTGAGTTATATGATGCATATTGAAGTGCTTATCATTGACATATGGCTTCCCTTTCTTATGCGCCCGATATATCTCGTCATGTGGACCCTTTTTTAAAACCCATTCCTGAGCACAGCGTCTCGCAGTTTTAGAAGCAAAGCTACATTCTGTGTTAATGAGTCCTAATATGAGCGTAGATGTTTTTCAGATTACAGTGTCTTTTTGGGTAGTGTTTTAGCAATGGTTGCCATGATTAATGCAGCCTAGTAATCCTTAGTTTGGTTAGGTGTGTCCTTATTCACTTCTTTAAAGCATGATATCATTGATTTATTGAAAATTATTTAGAAAAATTAATAAATGCTTGCTGGGTTGATGGATAAACTTAAGAGTACACATTTTCAAAAAATACACAACCAACAAAAATGTATTGCTTTTATTTATATGTTATATAATAATATTAATGTAATATATTATATTATAATATAACATTATATTGTTTTGCTATAGGAGAGTGGGAAACATGACTGATAATGCAAAAATATATATTATTGGATTTTGTTAATATCTTAATTCTTAATATATATTATTGGATTCTGTTAATATCTTTGTTAATATAATAGTGTCTTCTACTATTTACTGCGGTCAGTTTATGAAGGATTTAGATGACGCCTGTTTGGTAAAATGACATGCATATTTGTCTCACAAAATCCTGTATAACCCTTGTTTTGCAGTCTGCCCAGACTGCGGAGGCTTCTGAGCTGTTATGATCCAACTGAAGCTGTGAGTGTTGGAGAACGTTACGGCTATGGGCTTGGCAGGGATGGCTACAGCTACATCACAGGAGGTGGAGGGTAAGCTATGAATACGGTGTGCTCAGATATTGCCATTGCTCATAATTGCTTATACAGTAAGAGTCATGAACTGCCTTTTTTCATATTTTTTGTTTTCTGAAATCCACTTCAAACGTTATCAGCATTTTCACATTTAAAAAATGCAATTTCCAGAGTAATAGGCAATTTTCTGTCCTGTTTTAACTCCCCTTTATGGTGAATGCACATCATGATCCCCTGTGTGGGGGATGCATGTCATGATTTTGCCAAGTACGATGCGATCCTGGTTTAAAATCTATGTTGATCCTGGAACATCACTTTTGTTTAAAAAATCTAATCCATGCCTAATCCTTACCCCTAAACCCAACCATAACTGTAAATTATTCCCAAAATCAGAGGGCAATAACTGTTAGATAACAATCATGTAGAAGTGCATAAACCTAACTGTAAGCCTAAACTTAATATAAACGGCAAACATATCCTTTACTTCTGAGTGGCTGATTGGAATGTTGTTCCAGGATCAACATAGATGTTAATCAACGAATTGTCCTACTTGGTGAAATCAGGTTGGCGTGTGGATTTGGAAGTAAATGCTCACTGGTATGATTGGTGAACAGCCTTCTTGATCTCCCAACAGCTAAAGCTTGGCCAAAACTGTGTCATGCAACAAGACAATGATCCCAAAGCAAAGCAGCAAATCTACAACAGAACAGCTGAAGAAAGATAGACTTATAAATAGTTGCAGGAGTCCAGATCTCATCATGACTGAAATGCTGTCGACGAGAGCTGTGCAAATAACTCCACACCTCCTCCAGAGTGATCTGAGAGACTGAGAAGGTCATACTGAATTTTTTTACTTTGAGTAATTACTGCTAAAAGTGGTGAACCGCAAGCATCTTAATCAGAGGGTTTACTACTGTACGTTTGTCACCCGTGGCTTTTCTATCTTGGCTTTATTGTTGTTTCATGTGATGTTGTTCATCTGAGGTTTTAGTCTGATTTGTAAGACCTGCCAAGTACCATATACAGTAGTGAGCATTTGAAGTGGAGCAAACATGTTTTTCAAAATTGTCCTAAGGCAAAAAGGGTGTTGTTTAATAGTTTGAGGGCAACTTTGATGAAAGGTTTTGAACCACTTTAAATGTCAACTACTGTGTATTTTTTTGTTGTTTTGTCCGGTGGCTCTGTGGTTAGCGCTGTCTCCTCAAAGCAAGAAGGTCACTGATCTGAATCCCAGCTGAGCCAGTTGCCATTTCTGTGTGGAGTTTGCATGTTCTCTCTGTGTTTTTGTGGGTTTCCTCCGGGTGCTTCGGTTTCCCCCACAGTCCAAAGACATGCGCTATAGGTGAATTGGGTAAAACTAAATTGGCATTCGCTGCATAAAACATATGCCAGAATAGTTGGTGGACTATTCTGCTGTGGCGACCCTTCATAAATTAGGGACAAAGTCGAAGCAAAATGCATATATGTCCTTATATATTTATAGAATAACTTTTTCAAATGACTGTATGTGCCCTAACAGGACGATGCTAACTCCGGGATGTTTCTGTTATAGCTTTCTAGTTAGCAGACACTGACTATTCATTGAAATGTATGTACTTTGTACGAACAAAATGGTGTCATGACTTTCACACTTTCCGATTGTGACCCACTCCACTTGGACAACAACTTTTATTTTTTAACATTGTCATACAAATTTAAGGTTTAAATGTTCATTTTAACAAAAAATATATAATAATAATACAACAAGAATAATGTATAAACTCAAAATAACTTAATACACTTTGAAAGGATGAAAATTAAATAAAACTAAAAATAGTAATACATAATACAGGAATAACGTATTTGTCTAATCTATATACTTTCAATGTCTATCAGTACAACAAAAGAGTCTCCATCTAGACCAGAGGTGCCCAAACTTTTTTGTATGAAGAGCCAGAATCTAAATATCATCAACAGCCGTGGGCCTACATTAAAGTTGCCATAGGTAATTTTTTCTAATTTATTTCATAGTATTTCAAAATAAATAGAAAATATTACTTTAAATTGTGTTTACTAATGCAGTATAACTTTTAAAGTTATAACTTATTGCGATTAAAAACAAATAGTCACAGGTCAAGCAGAATCTGCCTTGACTTGATTACCAAAATCTTCGTATTCTCAGGTGATAGTATGTACATTTAAACAAAATCTGATTAATTTACACCATTTAACTGAAACATTTAATTTCAGTTAGCTTTCAATAATAAAACAATTGACAATCTCGCAACCATCCCCATCATCACACCTGCCAACATTTGTCTCTGAAATTCCAGGAACCAGGGGCTTGTGTGATGGTGTGTGTTTGTCTGAATAACACAGTTTGAGAACCGGATTAGTAACTGTATTGTGGTCAGTATGTATCTGGACCAGGTTTTAAGCAGCCGATGCGATCAGACACTAGATCAAAGTTGGCTACCCAGGGGTGCTACAGACTATACCAAAGCGCTGAGGACAGGAGTTTTCCAGGAGAAAAAACAAAACGGAAGGGGGGCAGGAGATTGGTCTGAAATACGGGAGACGCCTGGGAAAAACGAGTGTTGGCAGGTCAAAGTTTTACCATGGGGCCAAATCAAAGTTTACCATGGGCCAACATTGGCCTGCAGGCCCTAGTTTGGGCATCTCTGATCTAAACTCTCCCAAAAATCATAGAACACTTTCCAAATAGACGAAAATATATGAATTTTGTTCATAAATAGGTTATCTTTTTTCAAAAATAGGTTCTCTATTCTAAGGCAAGGCAAGAGGTCTTCTTCCTCATTCACACTATGACTTTGTACTGTAGCTGCCTGCCGCTCTGGGTGGCGACCTGCTGCAAACGCAGGTCTGTGTAGGTCTACAGCATGGGCAATACAACCAGCCTCTGAGCGAGCTGAGAGAGGATCATGTGAGCTCTACTGGTGCTCCTTTTGGCTCTCGCTCAAGAAGGTCGATCTTCATTTGCATAAAGTTGAAGGATTCTCAACTTTGTTGCATCGCTAGACATGCCCACCTGTGAGTCACTCGTAGTGTGAATGAGGCTTTTACCTTTATCCACTGAGATACACCAGGACTGTCTTCTTTTTTCCAAGAATACGCAATAACATGTTTAGCTTCCAGCGGGGGTGCTGCTAGGGGGAAAGTTAGGACGATTCTAAGGGCCCACGCTGTTTTGAGGACCCCAGAGCTACTATTAGGGACCCCTCAGGGGCCGTACCAGCCAGCGGTGCCCCTGGCTTCCAGCAAACATAAAATTAAAAGCAATCTTTCATGTTTAGTCGCACATTCCAGTTCAGTGGACAAATATGCAATATATAGACAAGCTAGGACATCTCACTCCCACTTTAGACTGGACTTTGTAGCATTGTTAGCTGTCCTGAATCCTTTCGCTAGTCGATAACTGTGTGTGTGAGCCAAATGCTGTAGAACGTGCTCCATTGGGTAACTATTTTATTATTTCTAAACTCCTGCAGGATGGTGTTCAGTAGAGTCGCTGTTCAGAATATTCTGGCAGGTGGTTGCAGCTGCCGCAGTTCAGACGCCCCTGATGATATGGTGTTAGGGATGTGTCTGACCACACTGGGGCTCCCAGTCACACACAGCCCACTTTTCCATCAGGTAACACACACAGACACACAAACACACCCTCAAAGTACATGTTGTCTTTTTCTGTTCCGCTCCACAGCAGCCAAAACACAAGTAATGAGGCAGAGACTGGTTTTTCATGTTTGCTATATTTTGGCACCCAGGCAGAGCAACAAATAAACAGAAACCTGTTGGTACAAATGCGGAGAGCAATCTTGTGTATATTTCACAACAGAATTGAGGGTGCAGGGAGCTACAGGTTCATCTGTCTCCTTACACTGGATGGTTTTGCATTTAAAGGGATAGTTCACCCAAAAATGAAACTTCTGTCATCATTCACTCACCATTCATTTCTTTAAAACCTATTTGAGAAGATATTTTGAAGAATGCTGGTTGCTTGGACCCATTGACCTCCATGATATTTTTTTTTCCTACTATGGAAATCGATGGGTTTTCAACCAGCATTCTTCAAAATATCTTCTTTTGGGTTCAACAGAAGAAAGAAACTCATAAAGGTTTAAAACCCACACAAGGGGGAGTAAATGATGACGATTTTCATTTTTGGGTAAACTGTGCCTGGAGCTTCACTAATAAAATCTATGGATGATTTGATCATAAATCAGGGGAATAGTTTACACCCTTATTAAATGAAATGAATAATCAGTTGCTCATCCTCATGCTGTTTCAAATCATGGACTCAGTTCTTCTGTGGAAGGAAAAGATTTGAAGAATGTTCACTCGAAAAAGGGCACCATATAAAGCATTATGAAAATGTTTGTATAAATTAAACGTTTTTTGAAGCCATATGATTGATGATTATCGTTATGATCGATAATCATAGTTTGTAAGCTGTTTGGACAGAACTGTGTGTAGGTAAAGTGTGTCCGCAGTTATACTGGGGTGACATAAACACAATAAGTCTCTTTTTAAAAATTTCCTGACGTTAAAATAGGATCCAAATCCCTCCCATTTTGAGGCCCACCGCAACGTGATGTAGGAGTGCGTTTTCCCCGCCCACCAAATTCATTGACATACGCGTATTAACATGCCTCCATAGTAATGCGTATAATCAAATCAACAAGACAGGATGTGCACAAACCAGCTGGGATTCAAATATCTGTTTAGCTCTCAGTGATCATCATCAGATGTTGTTTGAATCTTTAACTTCTATGGAACACAAAAGAAGATACTTTGAATAAAGCTGGAAACCTGTAACCACTGACTTCCTTATTTGTTTTTCCTACTATGGAAGTCAACAGGTTAACAGCTTTATACAAAATATAGTTAATAATTATTTTAGGTTCAGCTATATTACTCAAAAAGGTTTGTAACCACTTAAGATTTGGGAAAATAGTGAGAATAGGGATCCCTTTAATATTTCATGTACACTGCAATCCTTTCATCAGGATTATTTGATGAATATAAAGTTCAGAAGAGCAGCTTTTATTTGAAATACATTTAACTGTCATTCTGTCAAAAAACAATCATTTTTACTGACCCCAAGCCTTTGAATAGTAGTGTAGCCGTCAATCACTTTGTGGAAAAAGCAGCTGTTTCTGCCAGTGACTCCTTTTGTCAAAACAGACTCAGGAAATTCATGCTTCAGCCTACATTTTTTTGAAACCGCAAAACAAATGTACTTCAACCGCAACTGCAGTTTCTAGGTAAAATTAACACTTTGGGGCAGTATGAAGGTAACAACTTTTTGTCCTTTTCACATTAATTACACTTATGTTAACAATAAATAAATGATTATTTTTGTGCAATATTTTGCACAATACCAAATAAATACCACAAAGCTGCTTAAAAGCATGTATGATTTGTATTTGAATACATTTGTCTCACCTGTCTGTCTCTTTCAGTCATTCATTTTCCTTTGGCTGATTATCAAGGGTGGCCACAGCGGAATGAACCGCCACTATTTAGGCATATGTTTTATGGAGCGGATGCTCTTCCAGCCTTGACCCAGTACTGGGTATCACCTATTCACTCTTACACTCATACAGCACGTCCAGTTTAGTTCATCCAATTTGCCTATAGCACATGTCTTTGGACTGTGGGGGAAACTGGAGCACCTGGAGGAAACCCACACGAACATGGTGTGAACATGCTAATAACTCCACAGAGAGATGCCAAATGACCCAGCTGGGACTTGAACCAGTGACCTTCTTGCTGTGAGGCTACAGTGCTAATTACTGAGACACCCTGCCGCCACCTGTCTGTCTCCATATAGACAAATTTTCTGGCATGGTCACTCAAAAGCTCACTTGTACTTGTGATGCAGAGTGCTCAGGTTCGAGTCCAGTAAAGCATGGTTCCACAAAAGCAATGTAAAATCATGGTAAAACTATATGGCTGTAATGTAGTATTCCCGTACATTCATTCATTTTCTTGTCGGCTTAGTCCTTTTATTAATCTGTGGTTGCCACAGTGGAATGAACCGCCAACTCATCCAGCATGTGTTTTACGCAGCAGATGCCCTTCCAGCTGCAACCCATCACTGGGAAACATCCGTACACACTCATTCACACACATACACTATGGCCAATTTAGCTTACCCAATTTACCTATACCACATGTCTTTGGACTTGTGGGGGAAACCGGAGCACCCAGAGGAAAACCCACACCAACACAGGGAGAACATCCAAACTCCACACAGAAATGCCAACTGGTTCAAACCAGCGACCTTTTTGCTGTGAGGCGATTGTGCCACCCACTGTGCCACCATGAGGCCCTTATTCTCTTACATTTGTTTTTTAAAACAAGATTAGTTGAGTTTAGTGAAGGGTTTAGGTGAGTTGATCATGAGGTGATGTGTATGACAAGCGCTACATTTGTAATGGACATGTACAAGAAGGACGTATAAATTACATGTATAACAAAACAGCCTCAGCCAGTGTTTCCCAACCATATTCCTAGAGGCACACAAACAGTACATATTTTGGATGTATCCCCTATTTGACCCATTCATTTCAGGTTTTGGAGCCTCTTCTAATGTTCTGATGAGTTGATTCAGATGTGTTTGATTAGAAAGAGGTTAAAAATGTGTACTGTTGGTGTGCCTAAAGGAACAGGATTGATGAACACTGGCCTAAGTAACGCATTTCAGATTTTTAAAAATGTAGACAGCGCCCTCTGATGGATTTGTCATTAGAAGCTACAACGAAACGTAATCGGAGCAATCGATGTCAACTTTGCATATATTTCCAATGAGCCTGGGTTACTTTTTGTATTTCACACAGTAAAGAAGTGTTATGGATTTCAGACAGCATGAGGGAGTTTTTAAAATTCAGTTCATTATTGCAGTAATGTAATATTTTTCATGCACGTCATTCTGTAAATGGCTTGGAAAAACATTTGGGAGACGCGAATTATGTTCACACTTTCACAATTAGGACAAGATCACACGTGTCTTTGGTAAATGTGGTCCCATCTGTATTATGAGCTGTGTGAAACCGCTGATATAATCACACGGGTTCTTTTCTGACCACAGGCCCGTCCAGATGATTATGTGAAAGAGCTTCTGGCACGGCAGAGTCCAATCTCCTTCCACAAACACTGGAACGTCAAGCCTGTGGCCGTTTACCAGCGCTGGCTTTCAGAGCCTGACCAGAGACCACACTCGCTCATAGACTCCAGAGAGGAGCTGTAGACGAAGCATATGAGTGAGTGTGTGTGTGTGTGTGTGTGTGTGTGTATGTTCAAACTTTCATTTGACATCCTAGAATTCAAAGGCACCATAAATCAAAATTGACCTGGTATATTTTGCTAAAACACTTTCATTATTTTACTTTGAGCTATATATTTGTTCATGTTTCTCCTAAATATTCACAATGCAAAATTTTTCAACCTGCTTTTTCTTCTTGAATATGTTGTTCAGGAGCAAATTAGGTTAAATTAGGTTAGGTTAACTCATATTTTGCACTGAGAAGGTGTATATTCATTCATTCATTCATTCATTTTCTTTTTGGCTTAGTCCCTTTATTATTCTGGGGTCGCCACAGTGGAATGAACCACCAATTTATCCAGCATATGTTTTACCAGTGGATGCCCTTCCAACTGCAACCCATCACTGGGATACACTTGTACACACTCGTTCACACATATACACTTCGGACAATTTAGCCTACCCAATTCACCTATAGCATGTCTTTGGACTTCGGAAGCCGGAGCACCCAGAGGAAACCAACATGAACACGGGGAGAACATGCAAACTCCACACAGAAATGCAAACTGACCCAGCCGAAGCTTGAACCAGCGACCTTCTTGCTGTGAGGCGACAGCTCTACCCACTGCGCCATATAATAATATAAAAATTACACCAAACTGCAAGTAAAATTGGAGCTAAATACGATTTACTTTTAAGCCAAAAGACTAGAATAATAGAAAATAAGACTTTCTTAAAAAACTTCAGTCATCTTTGCTTTACTTACAATTTATTTTTACTGTGCTTTTTTACTGTGGTATTACACAGATTGTTTTTGATTTGATTATTGAATCAAAGCAGCCTAAAACGTGCACTTTCTTATCAAGCCAATGGGGCCCTCTGAAATTCTCACTGAGAAAAACCCTCTATATATATAACAACCCAGCCTGATCTCATGAGATAACGTAAGTATTTTCGTTTTGCCAGTTCAGTGGCTGATTCGTACGAAGTCGTACGAGTTCAGTCGTACGAAAATGTACGATTTAAAAAAGGAGGCGTGGCACCCAACCCAACCCCACCCCTAAACCCAACCGTCATTGGGTGATAAGCAAATCGTACTAAATTGTACGAATTAGATCGTACGAATTCATACGAATTAGCCACTAAGTCAAAAGTTACAAATTGCTGTGAGATAGAGTTGAAGAACCATATGCTGTTATTATTCTAATTTAATTTATTTTAAATATTAGAATTAGTCATAAAAGTGTATGCATGTAATAACTATATAAAATACCTTTAGTTATAAAGGTAAAAATTGCCCCTCAAATCAGTTTAACATTTATATAAAAGTACATTTATGTCACTGTATTGAACTCAACACACTAGGGCTGTACAATATTTCGTTTCAGCATCGATGTCGCAATGTGATCATTCGCAATAGTCATATCTCTGGATATGCAATGTTGAGTTTGTATTTTAATTCATCATTTGCATTAGTATTTGATTGTGAAATGATTTTAAAAGCCACAAGGTATAAGAAATTGTACTATTGTGAACATAAATATGATTAGTTTATTTATTTATTTTAAATTTTTATCATTCAGTTACTGTGCATGAATACTGTTCGACTCGGGAAACGATAATGTTTTTATTTCAACTGTATCTTTTACTTGATTGTATTTATAGATTGTTTCAAGAGTTCAAGAGTATAAAGCTTGTTTGGCATGCTGTCCTGGGAGAGAGCCCTGAGCTCATAAGATCCTCAAGCCCGGGGCTCCCTCCCATTTTCAGGGTGAGAGGGGAGTTTGAGCTCAAGTAGAAAATAGCAAGTTTCGAAAACTCCCTTGCTGTAGTATCTAATGAACAGATAGTGATTGCTTTTAAGAGATAACTACTTACTAGGAGTGTGTCTATGGTGCCGATTTGAATTAGTCAGTTAACTTAAGTTGCATGTTTTTGGACTGTGGGAGGAAACTGGGGAACCTGGGGGAAACCCACGTAAGCACGGGGAGAACGTGTTAACTCTGCACAGAAACATCAGCTGGCTCGGTAAGGACTAGAACCAGTGACGTTCTTGCTGTGAGGCAACAGTGCTAACCACTGGGCCACCGTGCCACCCATCTAGAAAAGGAGGAGGAGTAGGGGTGGAAGAGGAGATTCTTCAAAACGAAGATAACTTTTATATGAAATTAAGGGTATTTATAGTGGCTTAGGAATCAGCTGATTGGTGAATCATAAATTGAATAATGCGGGACCAGCCGCAAGCAATTATCTGCACACGATCCTCTCGAAATTAGTTTATGAATAAACTTCACTATGCATGAAAATACTCACAACACATGCAAATACAGAAATGCACTGCAAATAGCACAGACCACAGCAAAAATGTGTCGGTTGAGCCCAAAATTTTTATAGATTGTTTATTAGATTTTAAAGAGATGTATTCCCACTGCAGAGTCATCCCAGTTGATATAACATTAAAAATTCTTTCCAAATAGAGATATTTAGTCATTGGGTGAAATTGCCTTCATATCGCAATATATATCACAAAATAAAAAAATATTGCCATGTTATATGAATATATATAAATATTATTGAATATACATGCTTGTGAGTCAGCTCTCCACAGCAAGCATTGTAATGCCAATAAAGCACATCAAAACAAAACCTTTGAAAATATCGAAGAATCGTTATGTTTAGTATTCATAGTATTCAGATTTCAAATAGGCTTTAAAAGCCTTAGATTTCACTTTTAAAATGTTCAACAATCCTGTGTTTAGGCAGAGTGACTATCAGTCCATCTAGACTGCAATAAAACACAGAGATGTAGCTGTCAGTACATGCAGAGAAGAAGCTGTTTCACATTCCATCTCTCTGCGCATTTCACGAAACCTCATCCTAAGTGAAAACTACTGAAGGAAGTTGGAGTTGAAAGTAAAAGCGACCTCCTATTGGACTGCGTGTTATTGTGACAGAACAAAACGTTTATTGGCGTGCCACAATCCAATAAACAGGATGCCCAGAGACACAATTTTCCATGCATGGTTTGGAGAGCAGTCAGATTTATTTGATGCATTACAGATACCGTTTTGACAAATTATGCATCTTGGGATTTTGTTTTGCGGTTTTATCCTTTCATCTCTGTTTCCCATTGGCTTTATGTATGAAACTTGTATAATGATAAGCAAATGCTTCATCATTTAAAGCTGAAGTTTTTGTGTGTTTTGTTTTGAACACGTTTTCCGAATGTCTTTCGTCAGCTGGGACAAAATCAGTCTAGAACTTTTTATAGTTGTCTCTACGTACACTATTGGCTCCTGTTTACACCTGGTCAATTCATGCCTTTTTTTCTGATTGGATAGCTATGAAAGGGACAGGTGTAAACGTCCTCCAAAATGCATTCGAGATGGATAATAATACAATCGCTCAAACAGCTTCAGGATTCCTGCTGAAACTGGACAGATTTAAATGCATCTGGTTGTTCACAGATTTATTGTCTTGTTTCTAGTGCAAATATGCTACATTTTTGAGCATTTTCTAGACAAGCAAAAAATATTGTCTTGTTTTAAGAAATAAAATGCCAAAGCTAAGTGAGTTTATCCTTAAAACAATCTAAATATTCTGCCAGTTGGGTACTTAATTTTTGACATAAGATTGTTTTACTTACCCCATTGGCAGATTATTTAGCTTGTATTAAGGATAAACTCAATTTCAACATATTATTTCTTAAAACAATACAATATGCTTTGCTTGTCTATAAAATGCTAATTGATTTAAGAATTTTTAGAAATTTAGAATAGAAACAAGATAAAATTTAAGTAAGATTTTTTTTTTGCAGTGTTGAAACCACATTTGTATATTTTTCTTCTGTTAAAATGTATGAAAATAAACATGTGAGCCTTGTGTAGCCTATCTAACATTGAGTATGTTTGTATGGATACCAATAATCCCATTTTAATACGATTAAAACAATACTCTGATATCACGTAAACAGCAATTTTGATTAATTTAATCTGATTAAGGTTATAATAACTAAACAAAAATCAAATTAAGACAACTGGAGCATGCTCATTTCAGTCGCATTATTGAAGTGCAGTACAGAGATTTAAACACCTTAATCAAACTATTACCATCATGTAGGATTTTCGCCGCATTTTGAAACAGGATAGTCTATATATATATATATATGGCTGTTTGACACTATTCTCTGCACCTGTCGAGTCAGTAAAAGACTGCAGACCATATGACATGCTGTATCAAATTCCATTAAAACAACATTCTTGGAGAGGTTTATACTTGCATCCAATATCTCGTTTGTCATAGGGGGCATGCATGAAACGTTCCTAAATGAAAGTGAAAGTGACAAACGGCAGTTAATGTCGACAAATTAACAATGAAACACCCAAAATGACACGAAACTCTAGAGGAATCGTGGATCGTGTGATAATGGGATCATGAAAGGAACATTCAGATGCAACTCAAGTAAACACCTTAATCGTATTATTGTATTAATCAGATTAAGGCAAATAATTTGATTACTGATGTCCATGTAAACATAGTCAGTGTTGGATATTACATTACTAATGCAAAATGTAACAGCAAAGCCACAGATGACAATGAGGTGTGTTTTGTTTAATTTTATTTGATAAAATTAGAATGTTAAATTGATATGAAATGTCAGCATTAACAGCAGAAATGTATCACACACCTGTAGTAACCCATCTCTGTAAATGGAGAAGAAAAACAATAGAAAAATACAGCGTTTCATTCTTTTACAGCAAAAGCAGTGTTTTGTTTGTGGGAGAGTAGGTTATGCACAAATTAATCTAACCTCTTTACTGTTTTTAATGATGTCTTGCATGTATCTTTATATGACAAAAATAGATTTAATAGGTTTAATTTAGCCTGTAATGATAGTAATCATGTCATTAATTGCATAATCACAAGCCTGCCTACAGTACAAAGCTTACTGGAGCCTTTATAAAATCATTTGTTTGCAGAATAAGATCTATAGCTTGCATTTCTGTAAAAAAAAAAAAAAAAGCGATGTATCTGACACTTTAGTCAACATAACATTGCTAAATTTGCATATATCATGAGATTTGAAGATTGGAATATATATACATTTAGCAGAGAGACATTTAGGTGGAAAAACAATGCTGATGTCAAATAGTCTGCTTTAAATATGTGCTTTCAGTTACGAAACGCTGTCTTTATTTTGTTCGTTTTAACCTACCCAATGCCAGTTTAGCCAGTTATATTTCAGCACCACAGGTTGCCTTGGTGGAAAAAAACGTATTTCATTCATTCAGTCAGGAAGGCTCTCAAAGTATGTGTCTGCGACTAAAATGAGACTTCTGGTGGACTCCGAAATTAGATATAAATTGAGAGTTCCACATGCTGTGGGTAATAATTAGCAAATAATATACATTTTATGAACATAAACATTGTAAGCTCGTGTCCTAACAACAGGCTACATGACAAGATTTACAGTGATAGGCAATTGGGCTGTTTGCATCAGACAAAACATGACAGAAATTTAGGCCATTTAGGCACAGAATAGTGCACTCACTTCACTCCAATGAAATGTTAAGGTTCACAATCTAATTAATACATATTAAACCTCTTTTAAATGTACATGCTAAATCACTGATGTGTTGGTTTGCACTGAGTCGAAGCTCTAAAGTTCATTTTCAAGTTTATTTTATTTTCAAGACCTGAGGTGAACTATCTGAAGCTGCTTTCAGTATATGGCAATAAATGTCATGTAAAATGGCATTCAAACTCACATTATTAGCATTTAACACAGAATAAAGCACATGACGGACACAGCTGATACGGACCCGCCGTGACTTGTTCAGTGAAGTGATTGGTGGTCTTTGAAAGGTGGTCTTTAATATCCTGATTACACGATTCCGTTGTCTTTTGTGAATCATCAGTCTAATTAATGATCAACTGAAATGTTGCGTTATTAAATAAATTAACTACATCCGTATCTTAGCTGTGTCCATGTTTTTGGGTCCTCTTGAAACATTTCCGTTGTGTTTTCACCAACTTGCTGCGCGTTTTCTTCTGTTGTGTTTTCACAAACTTGCTGCACGTTTTCTTCTGTTGTTTTCACCAACTTGCTGCGCGTTTTCTTCCGTTGTGTTTTCACCAACTTGCTGCGCGTTTCTTCCGTTGTTTGTGTTGTGAGAATTTGTAACAGGTGTGTTGTCAAATTGATGAAGATCGTTTCTTAATTTGCCGGTGTTTCTTGTTATTGCATGTGCTTTCTTAAATTGCAGCGCGTTAACCTTTCTCGGCCACCGTAGTATAATCTACAAAAATGATTACGTGGCATGGATAATACAAATGATCAAAAACACATAAAATGAGAAACAAAGTTTAAATGTGCACTTCAAACTCTATATCCACTTTATTATCATCCTTATTATAAAAACTCGGAACAGACATCAGAAGAAACACCAGTTCATTTTGACGCTGTTTTGTAGGTCATGCTTCTCCATCGAATGATTTTAACTTTCAGGATTTTGCAACTTAATAACTTTTGCCATTCTGTTTGCCTGCAGTTCACTTTATTACTGGTTTCTGCCTTGTATATTTTACTCAAGAGTGCACATTGACAGGGTCATGGATTTAAACCATCATTTGTGTAGGAACAAATCTTATGTTTTGTCCCACATGTCCACCTTTTTAAACCTTTTATATCACCCACTGAGCTGATGGAGGACAGCATGGTGCTGCTTCCCAGAACCAAGTCAAGCATGTTAAGGCTAATCCTGAACCTTCCATCTGGGCTGAATGAGATGTCTTATAGCTCAGAGATCATCATTTGGCCGGCCAGGGTGAATTTCTCAACATAAAATGCTCCTCGTTGTGGATCTCAGTGCCAGCTTCAATCAAGAGAAGAATATAGTGAACTTTTAAAACCCTGTGGAAATGATGGGGAACAAAAAGAAATAGATTACATCTTGGTTAAATGCTTAAAGACCCTCTAAAGGCACATCTATTTTTTGTTTTCTTTTGGAATTTATTGTTGTTAAAACATGATGTATGTCCCACCTGGACTGCTAACAAGCTCTGGAGTCGAAGAGACACAGGCTTTGCTCCAAAACCAAGTCTTACTACTTTCAGCTGGGGCAAGAACAAAATTCAGCATCTACATGATCAATTTGAAGCTTATACACTGTAAAAATAATACAACCTCAAATTAAGACAAAGTTGGGACAGTATTTAAAACACAACTAAAAAAAGAAAGAATTTCTAAATTTACTTTTACTTGTATTTCATCGCAGACAATTCAACAGCACATTATATAATCTGATCACACCCCTTTGCTGCGCGGGGTGTATGCTCGTAGCCTAAAGGGTTTATCATTAAACTGGATGTATTTTTTGTAGTTCCCAAACTCCGTTTGCTGTAGGCTTTGCTAAGCTAACTCTGTAAAAGCCACCGTCTCCCTTTGCATTGAACTTTGAGCGTCTTACATTCAGAGATGTTGTTTGTGTTTACACAGCTACATTACACATCAACTAAAGTTTAAAAATGTATATCATAGTGGACCATCCCTTTAAATAAAGACAACTCAGAATGTGGAAATACAGTGGAGTTGCAACAGACATGCTCTTGTATGTACTGGCATAGGAATAATATTTGTAATGGAGCTGTTTTGGTAAAAACCCAAACAATACAAACAAAAATAAAACAAAAAAAAAATCTGAAAAATGAGTTGCAGTTTGTGTAATAACAATGAAAGGACACAAGGAGAAAATTCTGAACTACTGAAATGTATTTCTTACTTTTTTGGCTTTTCTTTGGTGATGGCAGCTTAAAGACGCCTCTTATATGGATGAAGTCACATGCATTGCTCAGGTGTGACTTTCTCACAAACTTCAACACAGTGTAACAATCTTGATAATCCTGTGGGTCTCGTCCAGCAAATCTGATCTTTATTTCAAGAGTTCCTACTTAGATATGCTTAGCGTTTATAGCAGGTTTGGCATGCTGTCCCGGGAGAGAACCCTGAGCTCAGAGATAGTTGAGCCCAAGGCTCCCGCTCAGTCAATAAGCATATAAGGGGATCCGAGATCAGATAGGTCTCAAAAGCTCCCCCTTAGAAAAGGGAGGAAAGAAGGAGGAGATGGGGTGGAAGGTGGGATTTTTCAAAAACGAAGATAGAGCTGTAGGGAAAAATGATCCGTTTATAGTAAGCTTGGATTGCTCTGATTGGATTATTACTGATTACAGATGAGCAGCCAGGTGTGCTTAATCATATCACCCGCTCCTCTCGAAATTAGTTTATGAAACTTCACTTTGTATTTTCTAATGGGTACAAGTCAGGTGATTGGCTGGGCCATTCTACAGCTTGATGTTCTTTCTCTGAAAGAATTTGAGTTTCCTTAGCTGAGTTTTTGATCTTTTTCTTCCTAAAATGTCCACTCTGGTCCCATCTTATTAAAAATTCATTTACAATGAGGAAGTGCAGAGGGTTGCTAAAGAGCTAATGAGAGATTTCAGCTGCCGTCTGGGCTTTCATTGCCTTTCCACACCTTCCTTTCATCATGTGTTTAATAGTTTGTCCCTGGGTCATTTAATTGGATTGTTTCCTTTGCATATACGGATTTCTTTAGTTGCTATCAATATCAGGTGAAAATTTCAAGTCAACAGCACCTTTACAAATATTTTCTGAAAAAAAAAAAAAATGGTGACGTATTTAATACTTCTTTTCCCAGCTGTATTACTTGGATAAATTCTAAACTTTAAGCTCTTAATAAAAATGAGGATGTTTCTTTTTAGGGCTACTAAAACATTACAAGGATATTTATTATTTAAACCATTAAATACAAGAAAATACAAAAGAAAAAAGGATGGAAGCAGACACTGATGGGAGAATGAAACAGATGTCCTAGGGCTTTATAGATTTGTAATCATCAAATTAAAATCTGTTGGAACATTAACAAACACATTCAAAACAAGTCTTACATACAGAATTGATGCTGCAGAAAACAACTCCTGAATCCTAGACCAGCATTTTGATTAATTCAAGAGTAATTCGTTCTCTAATCATTCATTTATATTCCCATCACAGACATCAAAAACCGTTTATGCGGGGATGTCTTTAATGCATGTTCCATCTGTGTTTTTGTGATATGTGGTGCTAAATTGTCAAGGAATGGCATATGTGTTATTTTGAAGAAGGGAAATTTAAACAATTGGCACTTTTTTTCCTCCTTCCCCTGAATACAAAAGATATCTTGGCAGGATTCGATTGGCAATGCTGTTTAGAAGGGTTGACGGTGTCTTTTTCTTTTCTTTACCCATCGCTTGGATATTGTATACAGGCATTCAGCTTGTTTTGAAATTGAGAAGAGATGGGGGTAGGTTTGGGGGTAGATGTTTTAGCATTTTTGTTCTGGGAAGCGATTTTTATTTAGCAATGTGTTCAGATAGGACAAAAAAGCGTGAAGAAAACAGGCTGTGTTTTGGGCATCATTCAAGATTTGAGCTTGTATGTGTAAAATGACTCACAGCAAGAGTTCTGAACTCCATTTCCATTGTATGATAGATGACAACATTTATTACATGGCATAACTCGCAGAACTGCGCTCTCGCTGAGATGCTAATGCTGATTTAGTTCAAGTGGCTCTTTGGGATTTTGCCTGTTTTCAAACGTTTTGTGTTCCTCACTTGCTGCTGTCTATAGATAATACTTTAATTTTCAGAGTAGATTTACTCTCACGAATAGAAAGCCCTAGGATTCAGCTGTTTTAACTTGGCGTAATTGAATCAGTCCTATCGTTTAAGGAGCAAATCTTTTCATGTGTTTTTATTTGAGTGCAATCCCTGGCTTTTGTATGGTACAAAGGCATATTTGGGTTTTTAAATTTGCTAAATGGCCATACATGTCTGATTAAACATTGTTGAGTTAAGCACATAATATGTTTTCTAATCCTTAAGGCTGTTTTTATACATTTAAAAAAATAATGTGGGCTTTAGAAGTTCTTTTCAAAGACTTTTTAATGCTCTAATCAAACCATGACTAATAAAGCGATGCTATCAGTTATTGCAGTGTGCTGTGCTAATATAGTCTTATGTGGAGTTGCCTTTATCCACTTAAATGCCTTTAATTTTTTTTTTATGTAATCATTCATAGTTCATTCATTCATATTTGAAGCATTGAAGGAATTTTAGTTTAGTAATTTAGTAGTAGTATTTAGTAGTTAGTAATAACCCTTTTATTTCAGCCCAGGTAATGCGTGCCTCAGCCTACATTTTTGCGAAACGTTACATACGTTGCTTAGTCTACATTTTAATGCACGTTTCAGATGATAAATCCACTAGAGGGTGCTGTTTACATTGTTGCAAATCTGAAATACATTACTAATGGTACAATTTGTTGTGTTTCAGATGACAAATGCACTAGAGGGTGCTGTTTACATTGTTGCAAATCTGAAATGCGCTACGTTTTGTTGCGCTTTCAGATGACAAATCCCCTGGAGGGTGCTCTTTACATTTTTGCACATCTGAAATACATTACTTAGGGTACATTTTGTTGTGTTTCAGATGAAAAATCCACTAGAGGGTGCTGTTTACATTTTTGCACATCTGAAATACATTACTAATGGTACATTTGGTTGTGTTTCAGATGACAAATCCACTAGAGGGTGC
>CAIGQQ010011173.1:9934962-9949086 GCA_903798035.1 Danio albolineatus | reverse complement strand
ATGGTACATTTGGTTGTGTTTCAGATGACAAATCCACTAGAGGGTGCCGTTTACATTGTTGCACATCTGAAATGCTCTACGTTTTGTTGCGCTTTCAGATGACAAATCCCCTAGAGGATGCTGTTGCACAACTTCAACCACTGAAGCTTAATAAACTCAAAAATTTTTTGCAGCCGGTTGCTTTAAAATTTTAAGTTAACTCAACTTTAAATTTTTTGAAGATATGGAGAAATCAAAACTTAAAGTCTCCGCAACTGAATTTTTTACTTTCATTGAATGAACAGTTCGAAACATGCAGTTAAATCATTTTTATGAGTAAATTCAACTCTGAGCTCAAAAATATTTCCACCTAACTTACAATTAAATTTTTTTAGAGTGTAACATCCAAGTTCATGCTTAATAACATTAGTTAATGCACCGCGAGTGAACATGAATTTTTTTTCATTTTATTAACTGACGTTAACTAACATGAACAAATACTGTTGTAAATGTATTGTTCATTGTTTGTTCATGTTAGTAAATGCATTAATTAACATTAACTAATGAACCATATTGTAAAGTGTGACCAAATGTATTTGTTGTACTCTCTCATTTACTGTGTTATAAGTTTACCTGGTGACTGATGACTTCTGCTTCTGAGAAACTTGGTAATGTGAAAATAGTCTATAAAATTATATGAATTTGTCCAAGTAAGACACTTTCCTT
Source organism: Danio albolineatus (assembly GCA_903798035.1). Taxonomy (NCBI): domain Eukaryota; kingdom Metazoa; phylum Chordata; class Actinopteri; order Cypriniformes; family Danionidae; genus Danio; species Danio albolineatus. The sequence goes on along the minus strand of CAIGQQ010011173.1, from coordinate 9,948,381 downwards.
ACAATATCAAAAATAGTTACATTTCCTCGTGAGATGGAGCTGGATGATCAATTTCAGCAGCAGTGTTGAACTGATGTCTGATTGAGATTCTCTGTGTTATCCTGTCCTCTCGTGTATTTGTCTTCTGTGGACGATCAGCTCGATTTTTGGGGGGGACGAGTCAGTGATGTTGTAATGATGCAATATCCCAGAAATCACAACTACTGTTCTTTATTTACTTTTCAGATATCTCATGTGTTTCTTATGCTCTGCTTACAGATATATGTAACCCAGGAAATACGATTTAAATACTGCTCTTTACTCCTGTTAGGATAGCTTTAGGTATTAAAAAATACCTGTATTTAATACCTGCAGGATTAAAGTGCTTTAGCCGTATCAGATAAATGACTTTGTGCTATGTTATCTCAAAAGCAGAGATTCAAGTTGCTCCCAAAAGCTGCAGAGGGAAGACAAGTTTCTCGAAAGTTATTATTCTTCAGAGGGACAGAGTTCAATTCTGTAATTAAATCCCATCTAAATCAACAGATTTCTCGGCTGAATTTGTAGATTGTCACATTTTAAAAGAACATCTCGAAAAGACAGGCAGATGAGTCATTCAGGACTGGAGCAGTTATTCTGAAGCTCATTGGGACGAGGATGGTTTACAATGTTTTTACCTCAGAGATGTCAACTGTTCCATATTGATTTTTGGCCTTGGATGCGGGTGGAATCTCATCCTCCTCTATCCTGTAATTTGGAGGCTTGACATCAAAGCAGTTGTTCAGCTTTGATTCGTTTCTCCTCTTTGGTGAAGTTTCTCAGGCAGTGTGAATTACGTCAGTTTGCAGGTGATATTTGTGAAGTGTTCATTAGAGCAAATGCACGAGGACGTTCCTGGCAGGTGCTCCTGCTGTCTGTCACCATGTAATCCCAGGAATAGCCTGCATAGGTGTAAATGAATATCGGAAAAATGGTATTTTCCTCCAATATGGCTCTAGAGTCTTATAAAAATGATCATTCTTTTAAAAACAAGCTCTTTCTTGGTCTTGTGCTGTACTGCGGGAAGCACATGAGCACCGATTATAGGGAATTAAGATGCCATTTTAGTCCTTGTCATGCTTTCTCGACTCTCTACCACTGTGAGCTGCCATTAAAGCATAGTTCATCCCAAAAAAGTAAGTTTGCTGTTAATTTAGTCACCCTCAGGCATTGCAAAATGTGAGTTTTCAGCAGAACATTAAAGTCTTTTTAGCTCAATGTGTGGTTGCATAAAATGCAAGTCAATGAAAAGTGGAACTTTAAGAGCAAAATAAAATAGTAACACTTTAAAATAATGTTATATTTTAATGCATTTACTAGCATGAATGAACAATGCATTTATTAGAGTTTTTGTTCATGTTAGTTAATGGAAATGAAGTTGTTCATTGTTAGTTCATTAATTCAAGGTGCATTAACTAATGATAACAAGCATGAATTTGGATTTTAATAGTGCAATGCTAAATGTTTAACTATGAGTAATGAATGCAGTACAAGTATTGTTCATTCTTAGTTTATGTTAGTGAATACATTTTTTAATGAAACCTTATTGTAAAGTGTTGACTGAACAATTTACCACTACATTTTCTCTTAAAAATAAACTTCATTAACAAATAATCTTAATGAAGAGATGGTTTTTCTATTGGTTTATTGATTGACAGTACATTTTAGAATAAATATTTACAAAAAAAATATACACACACACACACACACACACACACATACACACACACACACACACACACACACACACACACACACACACAGTTAAAGTCAGAATTATTAGCCCCCCTGTTTATATTTTCCCAAGTTTCTGTTTAACAGAGTTTTTTTTCAACACATTTCTAAACATAATAGTTTTAGTAACTATTTTCTAATGACTGATTTATTTAATCTTTGCCATTATGACAGTAAATAATAATTGACTAGATATTTTTCAAGACACTTCTACAGTATACAGCTTAAAGTAACATTTAAAGGCTTTACTAGGGTAATTAGTTTAACTAGGCAGGTTAGGGTAATTAGGCAAGTTATTGTATAATGATGGTTTGTTCTGTAGACTTTTGGACAAATAAAGTAGGTTAAAGGGGCTAATAATTTTGACCTTAAAATGGTTCTCAAAAAATTAAAAACTGCTTTTATTCTAGCCGAAATAATGTGCTGGCAATTCTCTGCATGGAAATTATTTGTTTAATTAATAATTTTATTAGATTTATTTTTACTTTTATTTAAACTTATTTTATTTCTTCATTTTACAGTGTATACTGACAAATAATAATAACAACTTACAAAATACAAAAAAACATATACAGAAACACATTAACAGACAAACAAAGAATCTGGTGAATATGCTGTTTTTCAACAAACAATTTTCTGAACAAAATTGTTCCTGGCAGTAGTCATTCTGGCACAAATCACTTTCTTGAACTTGCTTGTTTCAGCACAAGTTTGACCTTTGATTATAGACGTTGTTGATGTATTTTTTTTATTATTTTATTACTATCATAAATATCATATCTTTTTCTCTATCTGATCTTTTTCTTAAAATCACTCTCCAGTGTTTAGGTTCAGTAATTTGACTTCAGTGCTTTGACTGAAAAAGGGCATTTCAAAAACTGACTAATACCGTGCCATTTAAGTAAAATTACTGAACCTGAACAGGGGAGTCTGATTAAAAAAAAAAGAAAAAACTAAATGCCAGGAGGACAGAATGGTATTTTAATCTTAACTTCATAAAACCTCAATGAATCATCTGAAGCCAAGGATATTAATTTTATTTGGCATGTATACGTGTTTTAATAAAAAAAACAGCATGGATAGCTGTTGCCTTGCATTTTTATCACACATGACAACAGCTAAAAATATACTGTAATCTTCAACTGGGGGGAAAAAGTCAACTATAATACATCGTGAATGTCTTTAGGGTCGGTAAATCAACAGCACACTTTGATTTTAAAGTAGACTATCCCTTTAATATGCTGTGGCTTTAATGAGAAGAATAATCAGTGTCTATTAAATGCAAAATCTTATTACTGAATGGCATTTGTGTACTGTAGATTCATATTCATCTTCTGAATGGTTTGCTAAGCATTACTGTGCTCAGTTTACAGATCAAGTTTTAATTAAATTGGCAGGTTCTCGCATCTGTGGCATGTTTCAAGTGACGTAGGATCCATTAATGATTTTTTTTTGTGGTCATTGGTTTATTACTTGTGCCCTCTGTGCTTAAACAAGGCACAAGTCAAAGTGGAGGGCACGATCAATATTGCTAAACATCAAAGGTTTGAATTCACATGTTCTGTAAAGCGGGCTTAATGCATAAACTAATGCACTTCATTTAGAGGTGGTAATAAGTGGCGTTTAATGAGGTGCCGTGAAAGGTTCAGGAATGACAAGGTGAAAATCTCATTACCGGTCTTGTTATGGAAATTTTTATTGAGTTGGATGGCTAAAGAGCTATTGATGCAGTGCACTTTGTTCACTAGACCTGACTAAACCAGTGTCAATGAAGCCACAAAAACTGTTTAAGTTTGCTGCCAACTTCTGACTCAGCATATAAAAGAAAAAGTGATTTATTTATTTCCTATTCGTGACTCAAGGTTGGGATGTTTGATATAGACCCTGATATAGAAACTCAACACATTCGAAAATGAACAACGACAACAAAATCGAGAACAAGCCCTTCACTGCCAGAACTTCTAAATATGACTTCTAATGACTAAATAAATGTTGTGTTTGGATGCTGGTTTGTGTTGTGAGCAAGTTTATCCATTCATCAGTGTTTGTTGAAAAATAGGCTTTTATTGTTTGTAAAACGTAATTTTTAGGAAAAAATGTGATATATTTATGTAGTTTGAAGTCTATACAAGGGGTTACCTTATGTCTTCGCTTTATATAATTCATGCATTTTTACTGAGCTGTTCTGCATTTACTTACTAAAGTAAATGAGTAAATAAATGTTGTGTTTGGATGCTGGTTTGTGCTGTGAGCTAGTTTATCCATTCATCAGTATTTGTTGATGTATACGCTTTTTTTGTAAAACATAATTTTTTAAGAAACAAACTGATATATTTCTGTAGTTTGAAATCTATATAAGGGGTCACTTTATCTTTTAACTTATACAATTCTTTCATTTATAGTGAACTGTACGATGGCCGAGAGAGCTTAACGGGCTGCAATTTAAGAAAACACAAGCAATTACAAAAAACACCAGCGAATTGAGAAGATCTTCATCAGTTTGACACTTCATTTAGCACACTTCATACATGCTGCAAATCCTCACAGCGCAAACACATTTTTTAAAAACACGCTGCATTTTCTCACAACACAACGGAAATGTTTCAAGGAGACCCTATTTACGTTATGGTTATTTAGGCTAATAAATACTAGAGACATGGGAATCGGGATATTAAAACATAAACAAACAGAAAACTCACCTTTCAAAGATTACCTACAACTTTACTGAGCAAGTCACGGCACAGTGGCGTCCATCATGATTTTTATTAATTGTTTGCATTGTGAGAAAATGCAGCACGTTTTATTAATTTGTTTGCGTTGTGGAAAAATGCAGGGGATTTTTTTTGTCTATGCATTGTGAGGATTTGCAGCACTCGTGCAGTCAAACCGATGAAGATCTTGTCTGAATTTGCTGGTGTTTTTTGTAATTGCATGTGTTTTCTTAAATTGCAGCAAGCTCTCGGCCACAATAGAACTGTACTTTAAATATATGCTATGGTGTGACATAGCAAAATGTATTTTTGGAAAATTACATGTACATTTAGTATTTTGGGTTGGTGTGTGGTGAGATCGGGGTGAGAAGAGGATCTTGGTTTTATTCACTGGGGTTCAGGTGCTCTCAGAAAAGATTTTTAGCTGTCATTTAAAGGATACCATTGAATCTGCACTTTATAATACACAAAGAGCATGAGAGAAATGTGTTGTAACAGTCCCTGACTGTGTTCATGTGTTTTGTTTATCATTGTTTCATAGTTTTATCGTCACCTTGGTTGCCCTTATTAGTTCATTTAATGCTATCTCTTGGCAATTCGTAACTTTTGATTTAGTGGCTAATTCGTATGAATTCATACGATCTAATTCGTACAATTTAGTACGATTTGCTCATCACCCAATGACGGTTGGGTCTAGGGGTGGGGTTGGGTGCCACGCCTCCTTTTTTAAATCGTACATTTTTCTAAGACTGAACTAGCCACTAAACTGGCAAAACGTAAAATGCTTACGTTGTCTCGTGAGATCAGGCTGGTTCATTAGTTGCCTTGGTTTTTTATTGTCTCTTTCCTCTTGTTCCTTATTATCTTGTTACGTTAATTATTTGCTCTCCTTTGTATATTCAGTCATGTTTAGTTGTCATTGTTAGTAGTTATACTCTTCGTTGATGTTCGTGTGCTTCCTGTTTTTGGATTTGTTTTTGTGTTGGGACTATTATAATAGCTGCATTTGAATGCTCCGTTACTTTTTGTTTACCTGCACTCTCAGACTGACATGTATGTTCATTGTTGGACACTTCTCTTAATATTTATTTTATATATAAAAATGAATGATATATTTTTTCTCCATGACATTTTCAATAAATAGGACAACACAACATAACTTAAGTTTATAAATATGTGAAAAATTTATATTTAAAAGCTTAATAGGTGCACATCATGGGCTTCCCAGGGGGCTTCAATCACATGATCTTGAATGTCCTCCTTCAACTAATTAGTTTTAATTAGTGCAATCTAAAATGAGTAAAACATGGGTTTCAGTGACAAAATTGATCAAGTTCCTATCTTTTTAGAAGTACGTGGATGGAAAAAAATGATTTCCATTTGCTCAAATTGCCACTTGAAGTGTTTATTAATGATTTGATGATTTTCTATTTTATTTATAAGAGCAGCAATTCCCTGAACTATGCTTGAGACCGTCACACCACAGGAGAGATTTGAGATTTAGCTCCGGAATATGTAAAAAATATAATTAAAACAGCAGGTTTTATATCAAGAGGTCCAAGGAGGACAAATGATTAACCGTTTACTGCATTTTAAATGATGACTATTAGTTATTGTCAGGGTTCTGCCACTCCTGTCTAGTTAATTCCTGTTTTTTGTGGCAGAGCCCGGACACTAGCTTTTGTCTAGTCATATCTGTTGTCCTTGTGTCTGTATGAGCGCCGATTTTGGGCGCGCTCGGACCTTGCGCGCTCCCGCCTGATGCGGGCGCGCGGGGCCTGGGCGTGTTCGCGATCGCGCGCTCTCGTCCTTGTGATCTGTTTGTCTGCAGCGTGCGTTTTCTTTCCCAGCGCCTTTTAAGTCTAGTCTGGTTCTGTTTCGGGTGGCGCTGGGGTTGAAACATGCACGCTGCGTGTGTGAGCACACGGTAGGATGTTTTCATGTTATCGTGTGCTTGTGTCTTGCGTTCAGTCCTCTGTTGTTGTGTTTAGCACGTGGTGTGTGTGTTTACACACACTCCGCGTGCTTGTGTCGTCATGTGAGCACGCAGTTAATGAGTTCTCTCATTTGCTGCGTGTTCTAGTCTGTCTATTGTCTAGCCCCACCCTCCTTGTTAACCCATTATTAGTTTATTATATTCACCTGTCTGTTTGTTAATCATGTCTGCTTTAAATTCTCCTCATGTCTGCTGTCCTGTGCCAGTTCGTCGTCGATATTTATCCTGTCTAGTCCTGTCCAGTCTTGTCCAGCCCTGCTCTATCCCTGCCAGCCCAGTCAAGTTTGTTTGTTTGTTTATTTGTTTTATTAATGTTTTCCCCCTCGGGGTAGTTTGTTTTGCTGTTTTGTTTTATTTTTTATTATAAATAAATTCCCCATTTTCCTGCAATTGAGTCCTCGCTCCTTTCCCTAACCCAAACCGTGACAGTTATATTACTTTTTGTCATGTGTGACAGTGAAAATGCAGCGCCACGTCAACCCATATGCTGTGCTACACCCACCAGAAAAACTATACCTGCACAAATCCAGCAATAACCCATTCCAGCATCGAAATATGTGGCTAATTTGGTGTTTTCAGTAGAGTAAGTTTGGTTCAGGATGTCAGTCTTCTTTATTATTCAGTTTTATCTTTTACAGATGTTATGTGTCTGTAAGTACTGGAAGATTCTGTTACCGAGAATAAATCCCGTATGTGTTGAAGCATATTTGGGGACTAAAGCTCTTTCTGATTTTAACTCGTAAAACTGATTAATGTCTGGCTCGGTGATAGTTCACCCCAAAATGAAAATTTACTTGCTATTTACTCACCCCCAAGTGGCTTCAAACCTTTTTGAGTTTGTTTCTTCTGTTGAACACAAAAGAAGATATTTTGAAGAATGCTAAAAACCTGCAGCATTGTCTTCAATACAAATACTATGGTTAGAAAAACAAATACATAAACAATGGTTACAGGTTTCCAGCATTTTTCAAAATGTCTTCTTTTGTTTTAAACAGAATTTTCATTTTTGGGTGAACTATATGCTTATTTCACGCAGCCACCATTTTAAAAAATGAAAGCGAGGCTGTGGTGGAAAGAAACTCAGAAGTCTAGGGTCTAGAAGTCTAGAAGTCCTGTGGACTACAAACCTCCAGCTGTTGTCGCGATTTCAAAATGCAGATATGGTGTAAACACTTTAATATCATTCAGTTAAGTTTAACTTAAACAATTAAAGCATATTAGACATTAAACAACTTCACAACCTCTTTAAGAGTGATACGCTTTAGTGTCCTCCAAGGCTTCAGCACCAGGTAAACACTGTGGGGACGCTTCCCTGCTTCAGCCTACTGTAACCCGGTGAGTGATAAAACAGTGCAGCCCTCTTTAGCACAACCTTGTGTTGTCAGCAATAGTGTTGTCCTGTAAATTTTAAAAACGTCAATATTTTCACTAACATTTAAGCACTGCAGAGCGCTTTCTTAAACTGCTGATTTGCCCCAGTATTCACCAGTGCTTAACAGAAATGACTGTGATTGGCCGTGAAGGTCATCAGTTCACCGCTCTTCATCGACTACAAAGACAAATACAGACACTGGAGCATTTTAAAGCTACGAAGATCAGCCGATTGCTCGTCTGTGTTTGCACTAAGTAAACATTGGTGAAGTGCGGTGAACTGATAACCTTCACGGCCAATCACAGTCATTTCTGTTGAGCACTAGTGAACACAATGGCAAATCAGCTGTGTTTTAGAAAGCCCTCTGAGGTACTTAAATGTTAGCTGGATTTTTTTATTTTTTATTCAGTAATGAAATTCTGTATCGTGACAAGTATATATATAGTCTATAAATATTGTAAAGTAGTTCATTAAATTGAGTTCGATAAATGACATCTAAAACGTGTGTTTGGGAAAGAAAACGTTAGCTAGTAGTGCCATTTCCCTGAACTTAGCTAAAAATGAGGTCCCTTTTTGATATCACTATCCATTCAAAACAGACCTTCGGGTCACCCGGAAGGCGGCGAAGTGATAAATTTGTGTCACTTTCTCTTCGCTGTGAAGATATACAGCCAGGTACACAACATTCCTGTGGGACTCCAAGCGATACTTCTGGGTTTCTTCCCACCGCAGCCTTGATTTAGCTTTTTAAATAGCGGCCGCGTAAAATCAGTTTACACCTTTAAGTATTGGTTTCCTAAAAATCATTCCATTTAGACTTTAGATCAGTTATATGCCATAGAGGAGGAGAGGAAATAATCTTACATTACCTATAATACCTTACAGAATATTCCAACCCAGGATCATTAGAAATATATGCCCTGGATTACATTTCTGTGAACCGACAAATATGTTCCCGGGACTTTGCTCGCTGTGTTGCAGTTTCTGTTTTCACAAATGCCGTGGTCATTTTTAACAATCTTAAATATATTACTGGGGCATGTTTTCTCATAAAAGCTATTTCTCGTAAATCCACCAGAGGTCCCTGTGTACATTTCTGTGAATATTAACTTTCATGCACATCCGAGAGAGAAGCCAGACAGCTTGCCGTCATGCATAATATATCAGCTTGATATCGCTAAATAACGATAAATGTTCCCTTTACTCACCGATAGTGTTTTTAAAAGCAAACTAGATAAGAGAAAAGCCATTGTGTCCTGGTGCTGTTACCGCAACCTCGCGCTGATCTTTTTGGGTTTCATTTTCCCTGGTTTCTGGAACCATCCTTCACCAGACACAAACCCCGGTCCGGGTCCAATAATGCCGAGATGTCCAGAGCACAACCGTCTACAGTCTTGCTTAGAGACAATCTGATGTCCCTCAAATTTGCTGTACCCTTTATCCTTGCTTTCTCCCACCGTTGTTTTCACAGCTGGTTCCCGGTTCACCATTCTTCTCCCAGCTCCTACTTCTGTATGATCCCAATTTAAAGCCCCCTCTTCTTTTTGCCTCTTTTAATGTATTGATCTAATGTATTCATCACTGTTTTTCCACATACAGTTCAAATTTTGCAATCATGACTGTTTATATTTCAAACACCTAAACTGGACTCTTCTCTTTCATACAGTATGTGTCTTTTCAAACATACATGACAGTTTCAACATACTGTATGTTGTATAATGTCATGCTTTTCTGGCTCTATTTACACAGATGGTTCGAGTCCTCTGTCGTGCTCTTTTTATGACCCCTTTGCCTTAACATATGACCTATTTTCAAAGACATATAATGGTAGATTTATATGACCCTCCACTCGTCCAGTTAAATATGTCTTTAAATAGCTTTAGAAAATAAAAATCTTCTTAACCTGAAGGGGTTATTTTACACATAAAATGCAGCCATATGTATATGTTCTCAAAAATGTACACCAGGGCACATTTTCCCAACGAGCATGTGTTGGAAAATTCCACCAATCAGGATCACAGTGTCTAAAGCCAAAGGGAAATATAGTTTTAGCTACTCCATAAACTACCACAAATTCATTTTTAGTTCAATTTACTTTCATTTCAATGGCGTTTTTCGGGCTACATATAATTTCAAAGCAGCTTTACTGAAAGAAAGCATGTTAAAGAGTAATCGGTTGTTAGACTTTAGAATATAAAGTCCCTATTGCAGAAATGTACAGTTCTGGGATAATATAATCAAGATTATAATGATGTAATTCATGCAAGACGAACATGATTAAAGTGACAATTTCATTCTGTGCTTTTGATTATAGTACGGGAAGGAGAGAAGATAAAATTGGGGTGATATGATCACATTTTCTTGACCTGGTGAGAACACCGTAGAAGCTGCTTATATCAACTAACTGGTTTATTGAAGATGCCAGGCATCCAGCTAACAGAGCGTTACAATAATCCAGTCTTGAGGCCATGAATGCATGAACTAGCTTTTCCACATCAGAACAAATTATGTAAACAAGTTGGTCTCTCTACTCTCAGAATACTTAAAAACTGATCTCTCTGTGTGTATCTGTGTCATTCATAATGCTTCACATGATTGTGGTTTTCCTTTATTAAAGCCAATAAGTACACAGTATTGTGCTTTTGTCTTCAATAAAATTGAATTAAATTAACTTTACTGTCTATCACATCTTCAGAGGGATTAGAAAATTGTCTTTAGACAGAGGCTCGCACACAACAGCAAAACATAAATACACTTACACAATTATTTTAAGATCCTATTAAAAAAAAACAATGGCATTGGGAATACATGTCTTCTTGTACTTAGCAGTTTTTGCTAAAGGGTCTTTACATCATCTGCCAAATGAAAGTAACTTAAAGGAACCATGTAAGGGTCTTTTTGCATTCATTCACTTTTCCTTCCCTTTATTCATCAGGGGTCGCCACCACGGAATGAACCGTTTAATTATCCAGCATATGTTTTACACAGCAAATGCCCTTCCAGCTGCAACCCAGTCCTGCACATACACTACGGCCAATTTAGTTATTCAGTTTACCTACTGTATAGCACATGTCTTTGGACTGTGGAGAAATCGGAGCACCCAGAGGAATTCATTTCAATTGATCTTTGTTTCTATAGTGCTTTTACAATGTAGATTGTGTGAAAGCAGCTTCACATAGAAGTTCTAGTAAATTAAAACAGTGTCAATCCAGTTTTAGAGTTTACGTTCAGTTTAGTTCAGTTCAGTGTGGTTTAATTTTAAATGGTGAAAGTCCAAACACTGAAGAGCAAATCCATTGATGCGCAGCTCCACAAATCCCAAACCATGCAAGCCAGTGGCGACAGCGGCGAGGAACAAACTTCACCAATTGGCAAAAGTGAAGGAAAAAAACACCTCGAGAAAAACCAGGCTGAGTTGGGCACGACCATTTCTCCTATGGCCAAACGTCTTCTGCAGTTCTGCAGTCTAGGTGCCGGAGGCTTGAGAAACACTGGACGTCCATCATGGAGAAGATGCAGGGGGTTGAAGTCACCAGCTGGTGTACAGGCTGGCCCTTCAGGATCAATGAACACGCTAGAGAACATGCTAACTCCACACAGAAATGCCAACTGAACCAGGCGAGGCTTGAACCAGCGACCTTCTTGCTCTGAGGCGACAGTGGTAACCACTGAACCACTGTGTCTCTGCAGGCTTTTATATAATGCTTAAATCATGCATATATGTTGCTTTAAATCAAAGATTGTTATTCATCTCATTGGTTGATGAATTTATATCAAAATGGTATTAGAACATGGAAAAAATCTATAAAATAAATAAAAAATTGGATAGACACTCAGTTTGATGAGAGAAATGTTATATATTATAAAACATGCACATTCATTCATTTTCTTTTTGTCTTAGTCTCTTTATTGATCTGGGGTCGCCACAGCGGAATGAACCGCCAACTTATCCAGCATATGTTTTTCACAGCAGATGCCCTTCCTGCTGCAACCCATCTCTGGGAAACATTTATACACACTCATTCACACTCATACACGATGGACAATTTAGCGATATTTTTCCTGTGAGGGGATCGTGCTAACCACTGCACCACCATGACGCCCATAATTAAACATACTAACTCTTAAATATGAATCAGAATAAACCAAAAATTATTACATAAAAACGATATAAAGTTTAGATTTTAGGGTAGCCTATTCTGCAAAGAACTTGACTACCAATGTAGCATAATTTTTGTGACACTAGCCTACAGGAATTACAACTATTACATGTTGAGGGGTGAGTGTTGGCGTTAATAAAACACAATTTAATGGGTAACTAAATAAGTGAAAGAAAAAGAATATTGTTAACTTTCGGCTGTTGTTAACTTTCTGTTCTAGCAACACAATCGTTCAAGCTTGCATAGCCCACACACACACACATCGCACACGACCTCAGATACGATTTCCTTTCATTATTAGATTTTAATATTTGAGCTGTATGCGGTCCAACACACACATCACCACATTAGGTTTTCTGTATGTCGTTATTTTGCGATACTCGGCTCCTGACACCTGACTGGAGGAATCACGTGAACTCTCTCCGCTGTCGTCACCTCATCATCAAGCCGTTCCGGTTTGCAAAGGTAAGGTTTTCCCACGTTTACTTCCACAATTCCATGAAATGACAACTGTTCACTGAAGGCTAGATAACTGTTCAGCTTTTGAAAATAAATAAGTTCGTTTTGTTGCAGTGTATGGCAACAGTAATCGCCAAAAAACGTGTGGTAAATAAACACTCGGCAATTGGCCTAATACTCTTCAGCTGTCCGATACTGAAGATCGATGATTTTAGAGGCAGCGTATTAAATGTTTTAAAACGGACAACCTTTTTACTCTCAAGCTTTTCCGAGTTTTTAAAGTATTTTCTACTTGCTGTCATGCTCAGTTCAAGTAGCCTACAACCACTGGAGTCTCTTGAAAAAGTAAAATAAACTCCACTACATTGATTGTTTCATTACTTTTACCTTTAAGTTTTTTGTCAAATGTCACAACATTTTACACCCAACTTTAATATTAGCGTTTTATTGGCGAAGGCCACCTCCTTAAGCGTATTAATTTTCTTTACTTTTATGTCAAATTCTTAAGTTTATATTTATTCAGATAATACTGACTTGAGAATAAAAGTATTAAAGGATTTAATAAAATAGTGGTTCTTGGATGATGTAAAAGCCCAGAGGAATAATTAGCTGTGGATTTTCATTAGCTCCAGATTTTCATGTGGTTTTAAAGTGGCATGTTTCAGTTTACTAGGAAAATAAATTCTTTGTGGTAAACATAACTCAATGATGCTTGAACATTTGTTTTACATCATAAACATGCACCCCAAGCAATCTTATCTCGATTTTTTAATAAAAATGTATGCTTTATAAAATACACACAACACGGTGTGTTTTTGGTTGATATATTTGACGAAATTAGCTTTTTTTTTTGCAGTAGGGCTGCAGGATAATGGGGAAATGTGCAATGTTGTTAAGGGGTTGAAATAAAAATATTCTAGCTTACTATTTTATTAGCTATATATATATATATAAATAATTATTAAAATA
>CAIGQQ010011173.1:9917997-9934562 GCA_903798035.1 Danio albolineatus | reverse complement strand
CCCTGCCATACACACTCTTACGCTACGGACAATTAAGTTTATTAAATTTATATAGTGCATGTTTTTGGAATTGTGGAGGAAAGCCAAGCCAACACAGGGAAAACATGTAAACTCCACACAGAAATGCCAGCCAGTCAGGACTTGAAACAGCAACCTATTTGCTATGAGGCGACATTGCTAACCATTGAGCTACCGTGCCGCCCTGGACTGTATTTATACAGGCCTTAAAGACCAAAGAAACCTCAACCCATGATGATAAAAAAAAACTCAATTAAAATCCAAAATCATGTTCTGTTTAACTTTATTAGCCCCTGAAATGAACCCCTGATAGTAATACAATAGATAACGTTGATGATGCTCCAAGTTTAGACCTTGAATACCAATGTTTTCAATCTCCTAATGAGAGCGAAAAATATATGCAAAAAATGTCAGCGCTCTCTTCTTTTTCCAAATGTCATAATTAATACATTCATACATCTTTCATATTCATTAATTTATACATTAATATATATATTAAATTCATTTTCATTTTAATACATATCAGGGTTCAACACTGAGGATTTTTTCTACTGGCCCGATTGGACCAGTGGTTCAGATTTTTACTTGCCCTGCCAAAATTTTTCACTGGCCCCACCAAAACAAAAAAGTGAATTGCTATTTCTTTGCCACATATTTTAAATAATGTGTCAAAAATGATATCTAAAAATGTTAAGGAAAATGTGCAGGTATTTTAATGCAAAACAAAACCTGTCTGACTTAAAAATTACAGCAAAACATCACAAAACAAACATTTTCTTTTAGCCTCATAATCTGATGTTGCCGTCATGTTGTCGTCTCTTCGCTGTGTTGGTTTTTACCAGGTCACGGAAAAAAATATTGTGCTCACGACATCCAATCAGATAAGAGGAACCAAAAAAGCAATATGGTATTTACGACTTCACAGAGAAGGTAGCATTCAAATACTTGAAAGCACAAACTAATTCTTGATTTTAAGACTATATATGCATGCAATCGACAAACAGTCGCAGCAAATAAAAATGTAGTGACATGGCAGCACTGGCCTGATGGGGCCAGTAATGATTCTGTCTACTGTCCTGAGCATCTCTCATACTGTCCCCAGGCCATCGGGCAGTCCTTATTGTTGAGCCCTGCATATCATTCATATCATGTGAATTACATATAAAGATTATATCCAGGATGAATTCTGTGTGACAGCAAGTAAGCTCTTTGATTTAAACTGGATATCTACAAGCTTTCAACATGACAGTTGATTTCTAATGACGATAAACAAAAGCTTATTACAAAATTCTTTGCTTCGTCCGGATCTGCCTCTTAATAACTTTCTCTTCCAAAACGGATTGTTTGTGATTGTGGCTACCACAAACTCTCTCATTTAGATTGTAAACCTCTGTTTTTTTGTTGTTGAATTGAGTTGTGACCAGAAGACTGAATGGCGCCGAGACTTCATGCCCTCAGAGTGAGACAGATGGTGGTTGAAATTGACTCTGCTTCTTCTACCTTGAGCAGATGTACGAGATTCATAGATCGAGTGCTAGAGATGTTACCAAAGGCACTTCTGTTTTAATAAAGGCTCGTGGGAGTGAAGTCTTGTTCTGAGAAAAGGGACAGACAAAAAAACAAAAACTGTTTGCCTTTTTGTTCTGTGGCAAATAAGCGAGTTACATTGCAACTCCTTGTATGTCTTTTTAAATGATTAAAGTCTTGCCTTTTGCAAAAGCAGAGGATGCACTTTCCTGAAGCACAGCCTTTCTCGGTTGAAGTCAATTAGATGTAGAAGGAATTGTCAGGATTTTTAGAAATATTTTGCCTTTGTTTGAGGAACACAGCATTCATACAGCGTTTCCCACAGTGCACATTTAAAAACGGGTTGCGGCGCTGGTGTTGTCATCTCAAGGCTTTCTGAGCTGTTGAACTACAGCTCTCTTTATGCAGTGAAAGAAGGGTTTGAAGCCTTCAAAGAGGTAGCAAAGTTGTTTTACGGATACCTTGCAGAGACAAAGAGCTGCGACTAACAACATTTACATTTAAATGTATGCAGTGCATTGTGTTTTAGAGTAAAGCTGCTCTTTGTTTTGATTTACATTAAGGAGTGGATTTAGATTAAGAAGCGAGAACACTGTAGAATTAAATGTCTCATGTTTTTTGTTTCAGCATTCAGTAATTAGTGTGATTAATATGAACGTTGGGAATTTTTAAAGCGCAATTAAGTAAAATTCCCCCAAAACACCTTGAAAAGCATGTTGTTTAGACAAGAATGAAAATCCGTCATCGTTTACTCACTCTCATGTCATTCCTAAAACCCGTCTGACCTTTTGCAGAACACAAAAGAAGCGTAATTTGCATTCCGTGGAACAAACAGTTGAATCATCCTTCAAAATATGTGTTCTGTAGAAGAAAAAACGTTTTGAAGGACATGGAGGTGAGTGGATAAAAGTGTTTTCAGTCAGATCGTGAGGTTACTGCTGATATAAATACAGTATATATTTTTTTGAGGGAAATGCTTTGATTTGGATATTCAGGGTGAGTTCCCAATTTGTAGTTTGATTCTCTTGGTACTTTTGGTACTTTTTCAGACCAAAAAACATAATGAGTGTTTATATACACATAGTGAGGCTATTTACACTAACATCAACTTCAAATACTTAGTTTGAATTGCTAAAATTACAACTGACCAACAGCGGTGAAGAGATTAAGATGCATTTTGGAAACCTTTGACATGATTGACCCTAGTGAGCAAGTCCTTCACATACAGTAGATTGCAGTGGCATTTATTTGCGGTAAAAATATGAAAAGAAATGTATTAGAGGTATAAATGAAATGTCAAATGCATCTTTTAAAAAAAAAGAAAGGGTTTAAAGTTAGTAGTAGATGTGCATTCATTTGATTGATGGTTTCTCATTTAAACTCATGTATTCATCAAACAAAGGCAGTCCCCGATCATCTATTTTGGTCCAAATTAGTGGTCAAAGATTTTACACAATTCGCTTGAGTCAAAAAAGTCTTTAAAAGATTTTTTTTGACTATTACGTATACCATTAAAAAATGGTACATTTAAAAATACAGTAAAAAATAAATTTAAATATCCACACAATGGGGTTTATGCATGATGACTTTTAATTTCAGTCAGCCAGCCCCAGGTCTTCCAGTTAATTGTCATCCCATATAAAATTGCCACGTATAAGATCTGATTTCTTTAGAAAAACAGCGATCTTCACTGCATGGCTGAGATTTGATATAAATGGGTCTCAGACTAAACAAGAAGCACTGCATTAAATGATATTTTTCTGTGGCATGTCTTTAAATATGGAAACTAATTTGACCACAGTATTTTCAGTGGACTTTCTGTGCACGTCTACTGCTAATGACAGCGCCTGTGTGTCTTTCGTCTCTTTTTACGCTTTAACAACCAAATGGATGCTTACAGTAAGTCTATTTAGCTGATTATATGGTAATTACATTACAACGTTGATGCTGTAAAAGGAATCTTGTGAAATTGAAAATAGTCACATAAATCTTTCACCGCAAGTTCATCATTGGCTGAAAAACACTAGCTGTGCATATAGCCCGTTTTGCTGTATATAACGCTTGTAAAATGACTGTAAAAGCTGTTTGTCAACATATATAATAAAAAAAAAAATCAGTTGATTGATTTACATTGTTATAATATTTGCTTTAAGTTGCCCTCTCATTGCATCGGCAATGTTTATTTCTACCTTGTACAGTACATGTGTTTATATTTATTATATTTCTTATACTTAATCCTCAACAGAGAAGTGTATTGTGCTGACTCTCTCGCTAGACATCCTTAAATTGAACTCTCTAATGTGATTTCGTGTGATTGGCTGTTTCCTGCCCATGTCACTTATTCAGCTACATACAGTACAGACTGAAAGTCCATGTGAAATCAATATTTACAATTTTTTTTATTGGCTAGCTCATATTTTCTAGCTCACAGTCCTATTCTTAAGGTGGATAATTAATCCACTGAATACATAATAACTGCATAACAATTCCATCTCTTACCATTAGTTAGCTATGAGGAAATGATCCACAAAATGAAAGACCCGCCCACTACTCAATATTCCATTTCAGTTGTAAGTACATTAACATACTAAAAAGTCTTGGTAACTTCCGGTTCACATGGACTTTAATCACAAACTCTGGGCTAAACTTGGAGGTAATAGAGAACATTTATATCAAATGTTGTGAAACTACTGAGCCTGATCTCAATTAGGTTGGATTTGTTTGATTTTTTTTCCAACCTAAAACTTAATCAGCAACCCAGAGTTTGTTAAACTTGTTTTGTGCAACAAGGCAAGCCTCTGCGGGTTTGTTTAGCATACATCAAGGTTAAGATGACACCGTTCACACTTACTCAAATGAAGCACACCAGTAGAGCAATAGCACCAGAGTTCCTTTTAATCGAAATAAACATACCAGTTGTGAACACAGAGATCCTTTAAAAAGCTCAGAGTCAATCTAATGTTTAACCATGCAGTGAAAGAAAAAAGGCGGTCTGTTTTTAAATCTAAGAGGAAGAAGAGGGTAAAAATCCCACAGTCATGCAGTTTCTCATTTAATTGGGCGAGTAATGACTGTAAATGGACTGTTGAGTCAACAACCTTCTGCTGTTCTCCAAGGCAATCTGCCAGATTATGAGTAGTAGGAGATCCAGTTTGGATGAGAAAAGCCTTTTATTTCTGTTGAGAGTATAGAGAGAAATGAAAGTGACCTCTTCTGATTCTGCACTCAGTGATTCTCCACAGGTTACTGCCATCAACAATTCTGGCAATATTCAGTGATATTCATGACTCAGTTACAGCCATTCATTAAAGCAGAGCTACTGTAGGATCCTAATGAGTGGTGTCCACTTCAGGACAATTAAAAGACAGAAAGGGGTCGATTGGGCACTTGTGAGCACAGTGACAGGCATTTTTCGATTGACTGCATCTCTTTCTCTCTTATCCATTCATTCTTTCTCTGTTTTTTTTATCAGGCGCAGATGAGACTCCCTTTCCAGCTGCTAGTTCATGAATAACATTTATTTGTGAACGTGCATAGTGATAATCCATTACAAGACACCATGGTTCGGTCCTCTGTTAAAGGTAATTTGGCTCTTTTCGGTTTATATGCTAATAAGAGTAACAGAAGCTGAGGTGACTTCAAATTTTGTTGTTTTCGTAATTTTTTTTTTCATATTCAGATTTTAAAAGAGAGAGAGAGGAAAAATATGGACTCCAAAATTGCTCTAAATGCACGCTGAAAGTTTAGGCTTAAAATAAGCTTGACAAAAAAGTGTGCTTAAGGATTCTGAATAATAAATTAATCTCTTCTCCACTGAATCAGGATATTTTTGCAGGCATATAGTCCTAAAAAGCAGTGCCCAGACCTCAAGGTCAAGTTAAATGTACTGTCTCCCGTAGGAGAAATTTGTTTTAGAAAAAAAATTCTGCTAGACACCAGTGTATAACATACATTAAATATCTGATCCTAAAATACCTCTTAACGTAAATACTATTCCATAAAAACAATAATAAAAAAATACAATATGCACCCACTGCCCTCTGTTACGCAATCTAATGCAGTAATCTTATGCATTTGACCGTCCTACCCTACAGTGATCAATTTCATTGATAAAGGAACAAAAGAATGTTTATATCTATTGTACTTGCATAACGGGGTCCTGTGTCTTCTGGCAGAATTCATCAGCTCATACTCTTAAAACAGCACATGTGAAGAATCAGCTAAAATCTTGTTGGCTTGTTGAATTGTGCACAACTCAAAGTTGTCTTATAGGGAACCAAGTGCCTCAGTTCCCATAATTTTTCCTGCCACCTTCATCAAGTTATTTACTTGCGTTCTCATTTTTACTGTTAGATTTCCAAACCAAACAGTAGTTCCATATCTTAAAATAGACTCTACTGTATGTTGCTTTATAAAAAGTTAGCATTATGCTGCTACTCACTCCAAATAATCTTAAGGAGCGTCCCAAATCGCATACTTGTGCACTATTCTACGCCATTTTGAAGTATAAATAGTGTAAGTAGTGCGTTCACACTGAAAACTCCACAAATAATAAGTGCACTTTAATTATCCGGGTGATGCACTCATTCCACCGGTAATATGAAGTGTGTAATGATGGACACTTCACACACTCAATGACCACAGCTTTGTGCACGAAACGGAAGAGGCGGAGCTATCGGACGCACATGTTGGATAACTTTATTCATATTGGATTGTGAAAACAAAATTCTCCTATGAGATTGATTATAGCGCCTCCCGATGGTGAATGCAGTTATTCTCATACTAGATATTATTTGTATTATTTAGCAAACGTCATCTGGGAAGCGGTTTGAACTTCCGCTTAGTAAAAAAGGCATTAGTCTTTCATTTGCGACAACACTAGTGGGGAGGTGCATAAGTACATAGTGCACAAGTGCATAGTGTATAGTGTGTCGTTTAGGACGCAGCTTTAGTCTTCGTAAAAAGTTTAAGCGCTGATGAATTCTTACGCAAAGACGACACCTAAGAGTGCCAGTTAAGCTCACAATCAATATTCACCCCTAAATATTTATATGAAGCAACCCGCTTGATGTCTTTATCATAAACCACAACAGACCTCCTATCGCCCATTGACCTGGGATCTATGATGACCTCCTCTATTTTCGTAACATTAATTTCCAAATGGTCATCACACCAGCCGACAAACCATTCTACAACCGCTCTATAATCCATGACGCTGGCATCTTTTGTAAATAGGTGCAACTTACACATCCTTGTGGGGTCCCTTTACTGCTTGTTGCTACATCAGATACAGTAACCCTGAATTACATTTTACTTGTGTCATGTCTGTTACAAAAGCATAAAACCATTTAATAACAATGTTCAATGTCACCTCTTTAGTAAACAGTCCTTGAGATGACCAATTGTCTTGCTGTTTCCCACTATAAAGTACATGTTTTTTTTATTATTAAACATTCTCTATTAGCCATAAATGCCAAAAAATAGCCTTTATGGTAGCATGAAGAAACTCACACTTTTGGCTACTGTGAAAAGTCTTTGCAGTTCTTAGTGTAAAGACCGTTTAATCTTCCACTATAAAGTATGTGTTATGTATTGGAAATATTCTCCATGGATGTTAAAGATTAGCCATAAATGCCAAAAAGAAGCCTTTAAGGTGGCATGAACTAACTCACACCATTGGTTGAGCTAGGAAGGCTACTCTAACAGACACAATAGCTGAAAGCATGCCAGATAATAGGGCTGCACAATATATCGTTTCAGCATCGACATCACAATGTGCGTGTCCACAATAGTCACATTGCAGAATATGCAATGTTAAGTTGCATAATATAGTCGATCAACAATTCAGAATACATAAGATTTGTGGATTGATTACAACTAGTCACCATAACAGATTGTAACTTTATCATTTGTATGTGTTTTAGAGGCATTTCAAGAGATTGTAAAGCATTCAGGCACAATAATGAAAAGCATTTGTAACTAATGAAGAGAAATTGTACTGATTTATTAATACAACTAAGACTTTACAGAGTTATTTGACATTACATTATTAAATTTCTGTATCTGAATAACTGTTTGTTTGTTTGTTTTTTTGCTCTATTCATTTTTTCATTTTTTTGTCGGCTTAGTCCCTTTATTAATCCGGGGTCGCCACAGCGGAATGAACCGCCAAATTATCAAGCATTTGTTTTACCCAGCGGATGCCCTTCCCATCGCTGGGAAACATCCATACACACTCATTCACACTCATACACTAGGGACAATTCAGCCTACCCAATTCACCTATACCACATGTCTTTGGACTTGTGGGGGAAACCAGAGCACCCGGAGGAAACCCACGCAACCACGGGGAGAGCATGCAAACTCCACACAGAAATGCCAACTGACCCAGCTGGGGCTCGAACCAGCGACCTTCTTGCTGTGAGGCGAACATGCTACTCACTACACCTTTTTTTTTTTTCTTTATTAATTATTATAATTATTAACTATTGTAATTAGTCTTGCAATTTATTTTTTTATACATGATTCACACTCTTACAAAATCAACCCAAACAATCTAAATTACTGATTTGTTTTTTTTTTTGTTGTTGTTGTTGTTTTTAAAATAGTTATTCAAGCCATTTGGTGAAATTGCAATCATGTCGCAATATATATCACAACAGAATATCGCTATGTCAGATTTGTCCAATATCGTGCATCCCTGCCAGATAATATAAAAATGTGCAAATGTAGCAGTTGTTCTAACTGTACAAATGTGAATTTCAATGCACTCATAAAAATGAGAAAGCAACCTACAATTTCCTGAGTTATATGGTCACTGCTTAGTCCTATTTGAAGTAATTCTAGCAGCAGTAAACAAGCAGTTTTTATGCATACTTTATGAGTTATAATGAAGCAGAGTAAAATAATCTTAAGTGAGATCATTGAAAATGAACACTGATCACAATTAGAAAACACTTTCAGATTCCTCCCAGTTATTGGTGCTCATCTGGCACCTGTGGGTCAATTTTTTAATAATGTGACAAAGCCTATTTAACCGGCAGTTTTTCATTCCAACTTTCTAGAATATTGCATATTTACAACATTGCTGGCTTATTTAAGACCCCCTATCAAGACAAAAGGCAAATGCACGAGAGGACACTATAATGTGCATAATCTCGGTCTCACAACTGCAGATAGAATTGTTCTTAAGTTCAGTGCCCAAAAGTGTAAAGATCTATGTCTTTACATACTGTGTGTTTCAATATTTAAAACATTTGGACTGAAAACCTTTGCATTTTTCAAATGGCCAAAGATTTTTTCAGTTGTAGCAATAGCCTTTCAGCATTGGCTCAATGAGAAATAATGTCTTGTGCCAATTGAAAAACCATCAAGTCTGCCCAATCATGTTATTGGCTAAATTAAATATTTTTAAACTGTTATAGCATGCTCTTTTGGTTTCACCTAATTTAAAAATGTATATTGGTAAATTTACATTGCTGAAGCAACTTTACTGAATTGTTTATTCCCCATTGAGCCAAAAGAAAATCAATGATAAAATCTACAGAATACACTAAACACTGCCATATTTATTTATTTATTTATTCCTATCAAACAGACACTATTGTGAAAATAGTTTAAAAAAATACATTGAACACTTTACAAAGTATAACTTATGAAGTCATGCATTTTAATTCTCATAATATATTCAAAGCTGAAGTGTAATTAAAACATTCATAATTAAGTGTAGTCCCCTCAATATTACCATTCCTCAAAAAGTAATCTAAATGGTAAACTCATGAAATCACATTTATAAATGGTTAAACCATTTTGCAGAGGCACACACATAAATGCTCCATTTTTATTACGCTGTATCAAGTTTTTTTAACATTGTTTATTGGGTTTTTCCAAGTTAAACACAAAGTACAACAAAGAACAGAATAAATAGATATTCCAATAACTAAACTAAATAGATCTTTTATCCCCACACATACTGTACTGCCCTATGCCCCAAACCTCCAGCCCATAGTGCCACAAATAAACCCTGAATGAATTAAACAAGACAACATAAAAAGTCAGGGTCCGTCTAAGCATTCTGTCCTGTAATATCCAAGTAAGAAATGAGGCTAGCCCAGTATTTCACAAAAAAATCTTGACTTTTTTTTTCATAGGAAATGCAGTTTTCCAAAGGCATGTAAGATGTTACTTCTTTAATCCACATGGAATAGAAGGATGTTTAGAATCCTTCCATCTCAAAGTTATACATTTTATGGCTGCTAACAGGGCCAGTCTGAAAAATCTCAGATGAATTCTTTGTTGATCAAGTAGTGTAGTATCTCCTAAGAGGGTAAGTCTGGGCTTTCTGGGTACATTAGTAAGTATATGGCCATAATCTTTAAGACCTCTTTAATATTCTTCTGTATCAAGTTAAAATAATTTAAACTTTTACACTTATCATCAATGTCAGTTCCAAAGCAGCAGACCAATCAGAAGAACTCTTGTTGGGGCAGTTATATTGCAAGGTTGTATTTACTGTAGTTTACAAGTTGGCTCGACAACTGTTTTATTTGATGTTAACAAGGTGGAGGAGGCGTTTTTGTTTTTATGTTTTAATTCCTGAGCACTCGCATTTGTAGACACATTGCCCCAAACCCAACTCTACCCCTTAGCCCTTCCCCTTACCTCTACCTCTTGCTTTGCACGTTCCCGTGAAGGGGTAGTGGTGTCCCAGTTCTCTTTAGCTTGAAGGCGTAGGGCTAAGGGGAAGGGGGAGATAGCCCTTCGAACGAAAATTTTCCAGAGTTCACCAGCCACAACACCAGGATAACTGCACCCGCAATTAAGGACATCCACAAATATTTTTTTTGTCATTATTCCAAATTTTTACAACAAACAAGCAAAGTTTTTTTGATATATTCATAACCGCGCTTGTGTTTTACTGTCATTGTTTAAAAAATAACGCTAAAATAAAAACCGCAACATTTCGCTATCTATAATCCATTATAATAGCTCCTGTATAGCAATCCCACAACATTCTGTCACTCGACAATACTCGAATACCCTGTCAGAAAAGTCTACTGGCTGGAAATGAACTTTTCACAGTGTCTGTTATAATGTTAATGGTGTTTTCGTGTGTTTACATAGATGTATATGGCCACTGTGTAAATTCGCAGTACAGTTACGATCTTATTGCCACATTATATCATTATGATAACATCATATACGCCTTCAGTGATTTCCTGATAATAAATACCAAACAATAACACAACTGGAGTAACTACAGCAGTCGTGATCGTCTGATCTCATACTGTATGAAGCAAGAGCTCGCAATGACATATGATGACTTGTGCAGGTGCTGTAGTGCTGTCCCATTTCTTAGGGGTACATTTTGAAGCCCTTCTACTTCACACTTGGTTTTGAGGGCCAGGGGGAAAGGGAAGGGGTAGGGGTACAAAAATAGAATTAGGATTGGGTCATTTGTCTTTGTGAATGCCACCTATGGGTCACTTTTACATCAACATGAAAGTTTTGATGCAAATGTTCACTCAGAAGCCAATTCATCGTGGAGTGGGAAGGGCTAAAGAAATCTCTTGCTCACTAAGATTCATTGATTGGTGGAATTTTCTGAACAGCATCATGTAGTTTTGTACGAATTCCACTGTTAAACACCCTTGTCTCTTAAAAATTCTATAATTTAACGTGAGCATGTGTGTTCAATATTCAACTGATTGAAAACCCTCAAAGCTCACAAAAGGTTTAGAGGTTTAACAGTTGTTAAAAACCACTTTTACAGACGTTTTTGCTTTTTGAACCTGCCTCTTGCACTCTATAACACATGCTCTCTTTTATTACATTTCTTTCAGGCGTTGTACCAAAAATTGCATTACGCTTTTTTTATTATCTTTATACCATAATAAAAATCTGCACTTTTATGGTTCAGAAACAGAGGACAAATAAGAAATGTCATTCAACATAAAAGAAAGGATCTTTCTAAGAGCATAGTTGTAGCATTAAGGATGTACGGTGGCCAAAGTTTAATTTTTGAGTTATTAAGTCGTATGGGATCAGTCAAATTTCCTGACATATGCAATAAAACATTTTTTTAAGCGATTGGAAACACCAAAATCCCGTTTTTTTTTCTTTATTGATGCCACTCATTATGTGTGAACCAATGAAAAATGAAATCAATCCCATTATCTGCACCCGTTGAAGGCTTAGATGGTAATTAAGCCTATGAGCATCAATCTATTAATGAGCCTACAGTATTTTTAGGACTATAATTTTTAATATCCGCTATCCATTCCATTCATCTCTGGATTTGCCGGCGCCATGAAAATAGTTCATGGTTCTCCATTGTAGTCATATCAGTGTTTGATTCGAGTGACGATTCACTCTTAATTTCAATACATTATTGATAAAAGGGCACTGGCAGGCGATCCCTGTGTGTGACAGACTGACTGGGTGTGTGTTATCTGATTTGCACTCCACCGGTGAGAGGATCAATTGATTGACCTTCTGTTGGTGGCCGACTTCTCCTCTTTCAAAGACTCCCAATGTGCATGAATTAGCTCTTGCGTGGCTAAATCATTCAGTGCGAAATACAACCACAGCTTCACTTCTCCAGCGTTTAAAAATAAATAAATCCTCACACTATTTAAGTGAGAGCTGTGACTAAAAATAACCCAAACGATGTTTTAAAGGACAGGGCTACGGCTTAATATGAACCCAGGGGTTTTGTGCTGTGATGGGATGTTTATGTTTGTGATCGGAGGGTGCATGGAAACCATCTAAGACCAGCTTGGACTGGTTTCAGCAGAGTCTTAAAAAATAAAGCAAAAGATAACGTAAAAAAGAGAGAGAGAGTAACGTGGAAAATCTGTCTGCGGGAGCTTTGGCTAGACAGCATACACACACACATCAGTAGTTAAAGGGAAACTGGTCATCGCTGCCTGAAGCTGTACACCAACCCCGCTGTTCTGCTTTCATGTAGCATGACATTGTTCCTGAAATACTGATTATAAAATATTGTGTAGGCCTATCACTGAGCTATATCTAAAGATTTTTATAATAATTGCTGATAAGGACTGGCTTGATCGCTAAATATGCATGACATTTTTTCCGTAGGCCATCATACATATTTTAAAATAAAAATAAATAAAAAAATAAAATCGTAGTAAGTAAATGTTTCTTTTTTCAAATGTTTTTTTTTGTAGGCCATCGTACAGTTTTTTAAATAATGAAAATAAAAAATCAGTAAATGTCTCCATTTTTCAGTAAAAAGTAATATTATTTTACTTTTTATTTATATAACTTTTATTTTTATATATTTTTTACACTTTTTACTGTGGCTGTTGAGGCACAATAATACAATACAACATCACAGATCATTATGGGATGCCAATTGATAACTGTTCTATTAAACTAAAAGTTTCTATTAGAATATTAAATTAAATTATACATTAATACAACAGTTTATCCAGTACTGGGTTGCAGCTGAAGTGCATCCGCTGCGTAAAACATATGCTGGAATAGTTGGTTGTTCATTCCGCTGTGGTGACCCCTGATAGATAAGGGACTAAGCTGAAGGAAAATGAATAGATGAATGAATTAATACAACATCCAGGTGATTGTAAAATGTACTGAACTACATAATGCGAGAGCACCTGATGATTTGAAAAAAGGCAGATGATAAATTGTAAATAAGTTATTTACATTTGAAAGTTGGATGAGGAATGCGTGACATTTATAATTATTTCAACGATATGCAGCACAGTTTATAGAATAAAAATGAAAAAATCTTGCATTTTCATATTAATCCTAAAACTTCTTCTTTTCATTTTTTAAATCCTTTGACAGTTTCTAAGTTTCTAAAACTTTTAATGTATTTTAGCCATTCATTTACACAACAACAGCATCTTGGAGAACTTTGGAAATGAGATTTCACAAATTGCCATGATCAAAATCTGTGATTTTGTGAAAAGTATGTCATGCTCTTCAGTATTAAGCACAGAGACCTCAAAGTAGACTGGAACATGTGCTGATATGTACAGTATAATTCCTTATGAAGTGATTTGACGAGACGCCGTTTCTATCTATGTGCAAATGTTTCCATTTTTTAGTATTGGTGTCAGGTTAATGCACTTTCTGTAAAAAAAGTCTGTTAACTTCTGACCTTAATTAGGTTAAAAAGAAAGTCAGAATGTTTTGTCAATTTAGTTTAACCTACAAAAACATTGTAATTGTAGATATGTACCTGTAGGCACGTCTTCACAAAAAGACAGTACTGTATGAAGATTCAATCAAAGAAAGCAATTCTAAGCATAATTCAGGCTATATTTGATTTTAAAACATAGACTCTGAAAACAACTTATTTCTCAAGTAATTATATGTTGCTTTAATGTGTATAAATAAATCTAGAAATATACGCATAAATCATATATATATAATTAAAAGAAATGTTTCTTTTTTAAATATTTCCCAAATTATGTTTAACAGTGCAAGGAAATGTTCACAGTATGTCTAATTTTTTTTTCTTCTGGAGAAAGTCTTATTTCTTTTATTTCGGCTAGAATAAAAACAGTTTGTAATTTTTTTTTTCTAAAAAAACATTTTTTAAGGTCAAAATTATTAGCCCCTTTAACCTTTTTTTTTCCATAGTCTACAGAACAAACCATCATTTTACAATAACTTGCCTAAATACCCCAACCTGCCTAGTTAACCTAATTATCCTAGTTAAGCCTTTAAATGTCACTTTAAGCTGTAGTAGTGTCTTGAAAAATATCTAGTAAAATATTATTAACTGTCACCATGGCAAAGATAAAAAAGGTATTAGAAATGAGTATAAATGAGAATAAAACTATTATGTTTAGAAATGTGTTGAAAAAATCTTCTCTCCCTTAAACTTAAATTGGGGGAAAAATAAACAGGGGGGCTGATAATTCAGGGGGGCTAATACTTCTGACTTAAACTGTACATATATATTTAAGTTAGCTAAATATATTGTTGTAGCCTATGTTTTGTTTTTGCAGTGTGCAGACAAATTTACCAATGATTATAATATAACTTTATGTAACCCCATCAATTTTATTTACCAATTTTAATGGTTTGGGTGTCCGGGGCTATGAAACGGCAAGCAGTAAGTCTCCAAACACCCTCATTCTCCTATATAGACTGCTGCTACACCATCTATACTGATAGGAGTAGTATGAATCGGCGCTCTCACTGAAGTGCAAACTGAAAACAACGACCTCTAGCTTTACTACACAAGTGTTTATAATCCCGATTCGCGCGTCAATGACGAAGTTCTTCTCAATGAATAATGTGGAGCTCCGGCTGAAGGGACGATCGGTAGAGTCCATCCCGCCTCTCGGTCCGCGGGAGCGCCGTTAACGCTGCAGGTGACAGAAACTGGACCAACTGGGCGATGCTCCACCGTCCGACAACCCACGAAAGCAACAAACGCGCATCTTCCTATGGAAACAGTGTGATTTGGGAATAGCCTGCTCTGTCGGTCATGCTTTTGTGAAGCCTTCACCATGAAATCCTCCAAATATCGCTCAAACACGCTCCTGGAATTAACCGTCGTTTTTCTCTTCATTCAGAACTCCAGGATGGAAACCGAAGGTAAGATATTGTTCATGACCGATTTCGGTTAGGTGTGAAATGTAACCACAACTGTTTCCTCATTCTCCCTTCAAACTTTAACTATCTATGATTTGCTTATCTCTCAAACATGCTAATCGTTAATATTATTGTTTTGATGTAGCGTTATTCGACGCGGCTCAGTGGAGGGTTTCAGCACAATTGTACTAAACGAAATAGCTAATATGAGGTTTATAAGTGTCAATTGTTGTTGTTGGAATTATTCAAGACACAAAAGTTCGTTGTTTTGTTAGCCTGAGAAGAAAACACCAGTGTCAGACCTCTGAGGAACTTTTGACCCTTCTCGTAGTACACTCTGTTCTCTGTCATAACAATATTTTACTTTAACTACAAGCGCGCTTTCAATCCTACAACTTATATCAGATAAGACGCAAAGCGTTGTTGTTGTTTTTTTGGTTCACATTTTGGCAGCCATTCACCCACGCTGTGATTTATCGCAGTTGTTCTGTCACTCAGGTGCTTCTTTCGGCACAAAGGCTAAATTGAATCGCGTCTCAGCCAGTGCGCACTGCGGTCTCCGGCACAGGTTTTCATCCAGATTTTAAATATAAAAAGTTATATTGCTCGTAAGGCCAAGTCGTACTGAAGAGTGTGCTGTGGACATCTGGGAGAATGTATTTTTAGCCTCCATGAGTGAATGTGAGAAGAAGAATGAATAGAATCAATGCAAAAGCTCTGCGTAATTTGTGTAGTTCTGTGTAAATTACTGCATTTAGTTTCTGATTTACTCATTTAGTAGCAGATTTTATTTTTGTTTAGTCTAAAATTGGTAGGGTTGAATTGCACTGTTTTAGTTGTTTAAATGTATTTCCTAATATTTATACATATTTTAGTTCAGTGTAATCGAATACGTTTTTGTTTTGTATCATCTGTAGTTATTAGTATTTTTTTTTCCATATTCACAATCACTGGTTATGTTTATAAATGGTTGATTCTGTTATTTGATTGTATTATTCCTAATGTTTAAAGTAGCAGGGACATGACATGACAGGTGAAAATTAATAATGATAATTGAGTTAAACATTAAATTATTTTCCCATTGAATAATTATTTTAGCTTAATCAAGAATTGGTAACATTGAGTTGCAGTGTTTTAGTTTAATGGATTTCCTCATTTTCATACATATTTAGCTCAATGTAGTTGAATAAGCTTTTAGTTTTGTATCTTCTGTAGTTATAATTATTTTTTAGCATAATCTCAATCACTGGTTTGGACTATGGGGTTGATTCTATTGTTTAATTATAGTATTCTTAATGTTTAATGTAGCAGGGACATAACCTATTTGTATGTGTAGGGTAATAATAATTGAGATTTTTTTTCCTTAATATATATATATATATATATATATATATATATATATTTCTGTGGTTAAAAAATTA
>CAIGQQ010011173.1:9844058-9917597 GCA_903798035.1 Danio albolineatus | reverse complement strand
ATATATATATATATATATATTTCTTATATGTCACAAAATTTGCAAAGACTTTTCAGTTATGTGAGCGTTATCATGTGTGGCAGTGATATTACTTTTGTTTGGAGTCAGCTTGACATATGGTTGATTAATTCAGATATTGCCTTAAAAGATACCAAATTGAGTTAAAAAAAATAAAAATAATATCTTTGATTGTTTTAATATTAAATGTAAACTTTTTGAATCATGCATAACTTGCCAGTGATTTAATAATTAAATACATTTAATCTGAACAACAAATTGGTCCAATAAATTGCTGTCTCTAAAAATGAGAAACATATTTATTTTACTTGAAATTTAGAGTTTCTCATCCTGAATGCAGTATAGCTGTTAAATATGTTGGATGGAATAAGTTTTAATTATGTTTATGGTCAGCTTTTCAAGTGAACCAGCTGAAAACCCAACAAAACTTTACAAAACGTGAAGGTTAATACATAAGTGAATTCAGGTTTATCTCTTTCCTAATAGAACCTTGTGATTCACACAGCACCTAAGAGTTAAATAAGCTATGGCTGTTAGAAAGAGGTGAAATTAGGTGGCACAGGCACACAATACAGTGGATCTGTGTGCCATGGTGAAGAGAGATCTTATATCAGAGGCTTTATTTAGAAGAAGACTAAACGCCATTCCAACACAACATTCATAAGCATCAACCATGTTTTATTAACAAAGAACGAGGGACAGACGTGCAATCTCTTTAATGAGCTTTAATTATGAATCACAAGCACAATCAATTTCAAGGTGAGTAACTCACATTGTTGGTCACGGTGGGATTTTTTAAAGGAAATGATAAGCAATAAACAAATGGAATGATTTCCAAAGAAATTCCAGGTCACTTGCTTAATTGTGCCATCCTGCATTGTTTTCAGTCTGGCCTACAAAAATAAAAATTATTGTGGACGGAAATATCTGGTCGTAAAAATTTGACTTTAGGTCAGATGCGTTTTTATTAATAAAATTCCAACCCAAGCTTAATCTGAAAACATACCCCTATATACATTTCTGGAGAGAGCAAAATGCGTCCCGCTTTTTCAGATCTCAGATTTCTCTCAGGAGTGCCATTCGTGCCTTCTTTTCTCATGTAAATCCACCAGAAGCCGCTCTTGACTGACTGACCAATCAACTGACCCCCCCAACCCTAGACCAACTGCAATGTTTTGAAAAGCAATCCAGAAAAAGACATGCCCCCTGATTTTTACCTCGTTTTCAGATTTCACCATGTTCTCGCCCTGCTATTAACTTTTTTATTTTCGTTTTTGGCTTTTGTTTTTGTCTTGTCTGCTTTCTTGTATCGTTCTTCACCGGAATCGAAACCCGATGTCACGGTCAACTCCGCATCTCAAGTCCGCTGACGTACATGTCGATACCAGACAAACTACTGTAGTTACTGCGGAAAAGCTGTCCATACGGAGCTAAGCGGTCAGCTGGTAAGCGAGAAAAGGAACAGCATCATACCACCCTGCAGCATTCATTTTAACGACAAAAATGCAGCCATACGTACTTCCGGCAACATAATCTGCGATCTCCAGAAACGTATATAGGGCTACAATTTAAGAATGAGCCTGTGTTGCGATTTTCTGTTCCCTTGAGGGTATTGTTTGTAACATCTATTTTCGGGCATGCTAATTTAAGTCCTGTCTATTTGAATGGGGCAATGGTGAAATCTCAAAAGCTGTTTGACAAAATCACAATTTAAAATTTAAATCAGCAGTAAAATGTGACACAGATATACAATTTTTATGAGTGCATGTGCATTTATCAGCTTTGTACAGACCGTATGGTTTAAAGTCATACATGCTGACTGTAAAATGGTGACACCTGTTGAAGCGCAGGCTGGTACAACTTATTAATGCAAGATTAATTGAGCTTTGCTAATAGCTAGAGGACACCTGATGCTGAAAGTCTACTAGATTTTCTTCCTTAGTGAAATTTCAGATGCTGGTTTTTACCTATTTTAGCCTCCATGGTGTTTAAGTGTGAGCATTTTTAAGATGTCATGTTGATCAATAACTGGCACGGTGGTTAGCATGGTCGCCTCACAGCAAGAAAGTCTCTGGTTCAAGTCCCAGGTGTGCCAGTGTGGATTTTGCATGTTCTCCCTGTGGTCGCATGGGTTTCCTCAGGGTGCTCTGGTTTCCCCCACAGTCCAAAGGCATGTGGTACTGGTGAATTGGATAGACTAAATCGGCAGCAGTGTGTGAGTGCGAGTGGATGGATGTTTCCCAGTACTGGGATGTGGCTGGAAGGGCATCTGCTGTGTAAAAAATATGCTGCAATAGTTGGGGGTTCATTCCGCTGTGGCAGCCCCTGATAAATAAGGGATTAAGCCGAAGGAAAATGAATGAATGTTGATCAGTAAGCCTTTCTGAGTTACTTTTTATTGGCTACTCAGTAGATGTAGATCATATCAGCATATTTTCAGAAAATTAATATCAGCATACCAGAAAATTTCATAGGTTATCTTCGGCTGAAAATTCGTTATCTGTCAATGTAAGATCACTGCTTAGAAGCCAAAACCCAATAAATCATCACTACTGTATTATTTCATGTTGGTTGTCTTTTATCTGGGACAGCTTAAAATCATGTAATTAGATATGTACATCTGGACGATATCATATTAATAACCAATGACTGTATATCTGGAAGCCAACAACTGATGGCTTCCTTTCCTGAACTCATTAATTTCTTTTTAGACAAAATGCAATTATGAATCCCCCTTATTTCCCTTTGAAACACTTCTACACTGCCGACACCTCATCTCCCCCGTAAACTCTTCTAAAGTGTGTATCTGCGGGATGCGATATGTCATGCCATGTGGAAGGCTTCAGTCAAACACCTCTTTTCCAGTAGCGTGCATCTGAAGTGTCAGCATGCAACTGAAAGGCATGTAGCTTTCAAAGTATACTCAAGCAAGGATTGACAAGTTTGACACAAGTGCATTATCACCTAGTGGAGTCATTTGGCCTAATTTATGAAATGAACGTATGATGGAGAATTAGGGATTTATCAATATGGACGTGAGCGGTAGCTAAGATCAAATGTCACGTCTGGTCTCATCTTGTGTGTGCAAGGTTTTCAGTTAGAATGTATGCTTTACCTGTTGGTTGTCTAAAAGATACAGTAATAACTAAGATGACTTGGGTTTTCTTTTGTTTTTTGTCAGTATAACAAATGATGATTTGTCATTATTTATTACATTAATATTACATTCGAATATAACATTTTTAAATAAAATTAAAGTACTTGTATGACAATTTCATTATTGAAAATTTGTCATTGAGGATTTTCATTTAATATCACTTTCATTAAGCTGCCTAATAAATAAATAACATCATGCGAAGGGATGGGTCAGTTAGGCGCGTCTACGTGTGGATTAGTATTCATTTTAAGTCATGCTATCAAGATGCATTGCTAATAATATGTAAAAGCTGGGCTGCGTCCGTAATCGCCTACTACTCAGTAGGTATTGCATATGAATTTTTGCTAAACGACCGTTAGAAAAGTGCGTTTTATACAGTATGAATGGAACTTGGACGTACTACATCCACCATTTTGTTATCATCACATGACCTACCTGATTCAGTTGCATCGCTTAGCTCCCATTCATGAATTCTCTTGCGGTGCATCATGGGATAGCGTAGCATCCGTCCAATGCACACTTCATAATCTTGCAGAAGGTAGTCATCCGGGTACGTCTCACTTACTGTTTTTAGAATTCTATGAATTCAGACATACTACTCGGCTTGCATACTCTTTTTAGTGTACTATATAGTATGGAAGTATGTGATCTCGGATGCAGCTCTGGTGAATTTCAGAAACTTTGCAGAATACCTTAGATAAGAACATTGCCCAAGTATCTGCAGCTGTATCCCTTCTAGACTTTATTATCAGGAATCCAGCTGCTGCTGATATGAACACAGTCAGCTTTTTGCTTAAAGAGCATGAAAAACTACCTGTGAAGTACCAGCACACTCTTGAATCTTAACCTGTTTTCTGTTAATCACAACAATAGATAAACTGTTCTACTGTAATATAGGCAAGAAGGTCACTGGTTCGAGCCTCGGCTGGGCCAATTGGCATTTCTGTGTGTTTGCATGTTCTCCCCGTGTTGGTGTGGGTTTCCCTCCATATGCTCCAGTTTTCCCTGCAAGTCCAAAGCCTTGCGCTATAGGTGAATTGAGTAAGCTACATTATCCGTAGTGTATGTTTTTGAATGAGAGTGTATGGGTGTTTTTCAGTGATGGGTTGCTGCTGAAAGGGCATCCACTGTATAAAACATGCTGGATAAGTTGGCGGTTCATTCTGCTGTGGCAACCCCAAATTAATAAAGGGACTAAGCCGAAGGAAAACGAATGAATGAATAGCTATATATAAAATATTGCATAGAAATCAATCATGAATTGGTGGTACTGATCTATTGTTAAAATTAGTAAAATGTGTAAAAAAAAAAAGAAGTAAGAAACTGAAAGTAAACATTCCTACCTTTTTTATTCTGCTGTGAGCAGTCGTTAATTTGTTTATTTTGTAAGTGTTTTATTTGGTAGTTTGAATTAGAAGTTATATTATTAATAACAGTGGAATATGACAAGTTTAATACACCAAAAAATAAAGAAGCACTATTTGAAGTTTAACTAAATAAAATCATTTGCCGATTTGCTATTTAGATAGCTGGAGCTTATGCATTCATTATTTTCTCTTAATTTAATTCTTTTTTTTAGCACCCCTCTTAACTTTTAACCCCCCCTTGGCGCTACCTACAAAATGATTCTGGAGCCACCACTGTTAGTTCATTTGAACTTTTAATAACTTCTACAGTATGTTCTTCTATCTTTTGGTTAGAGAAGTTCCTCTTTTTAGCCAGATTATGTTTATTCATGTCGTAATTCTAAGGGTGAGGCTTTTAAAACGTGAGTATTTATGGGTGTGAGTAAATTGACACCACATTTAGCGACACAATCATTTGATGGGATTGTCTGCACATTAATATATTTCATGAATTTGTACCTTGTCTTAAGTTTGTGTGCTCAAATCTGCACTCATTTCTATGTTGGATTGATAAATAAAGCCCATTGTGACTCAACATTCACCTTGCGCCTGTGCTGTTGTACACAGACTATCTGCATGGAAAAATTTGGCTGCGTGACAGTGTGCATGAATCTGTCTGTGGACTCTCCTTACGATGAAAATTACGTAACAGTGAGTGTGCGTTAATGGCCATGGCATGCAGACAGCCAAAGTACACTTTAGGCTTTACACACACCAACTGCACGATGGGTGTATAGACAGACTCTCCTGATGACAAAAAATTGAGCCTGGTTTCAACCAAGATTTGTTCTCTGTTTGCATCAGTTTGGCTTGCTTGTTTGGGGTTTGTGGAGCTGCTTTTTAGTGGATCATCCTTCAACAGTGACATTCACATTAAACTGAACTGAATAAGTTTTAATTTAATGAGAAATATTCTGCCACTACTCTGCTGCCTTCCTGATATGCTGGATATGTTCCATATTCTGAAATAGTGTAATGGCTACACTGAAAACAACAACAACAACAACATTTTGGTTGGTAAATTCTAATAAATGTACTGTCATAATCTTTTAATTGTAATAATAAATGTCAAGAATAGCTAGCATAGAATATCCTAAGCATTTTTTTATATTCATTTATATTTATATTTTTGTAATAAATGAACTGAGTGGAAATGTTAAATATTAGTCTTCATTTACTTTAAGTGAACATTTTACAGAAAAAAAACCTCTAATAAGATGTACTTAATTTAATAAAAGTTGTTGCTTTTGCTAAAAATTAACTCACTGTAACTTTACTTGATTAATTTAAATAAATCTAGACTCAAAATTAGAGATCAATTAGCTTTTACTTTATTTAGGTGTTAGGTTAAAGTTTACATGATTCTGACAAGTAAATTTTCCTTGAAATAATATTAGTAAAATTTAAAAAATATATAGTAAAAAATAACTTGAGAAGTAAATCTTGAGTCTTTTTGTCAGTGTATGTAAAGCAGCTTTGACAATGCTAGAAATAAAGATGACTTGACTTGACAAAAAATGGATTACATTCTATGTAAATATGTTTGGAGGTTTGCACCAACTTGTTCATATTGTCTGCTCTGTGCTTGGGTCTGCATGTGTTTTCTGGCAGTTCAAATGATGCTTATGTGAAACCAGACTTCATTCTCCCCGCATATTTACACAGACTGTATTTTTTATTCCCTAAATAGTTCACACGGTGCCATTCACCATACGTAAAATACTGTATTTGTGTGAATAACAGATTCCAGCTGAAGTAACTTAATATCTTGTAGGGGTCGAGATTATAGAGAGCATTTGATTGGTCAGAAAATGATGAGAATGCAGTGATTTCATTAAAATCACTGATATACAGTTGAAGTCAGAATTATTAGCCCACCTTTGAATTTTTATTCTATTTTAAATATTTCCCAAATGATGTTTAACAGAGCAAGGAACTTTTTACAGTATGTCTGACTATATTTTTTCTTCTGGAGAAAGTCTTATTTGTTTAATTTCGGCTAGAATAAAAGCAGTTTTTTAATTTTTTAAGAACCAATTTAAGGTCAAAAATATTAATTATTAAGGTCAAATTTTTTTCCAATAGTCTACAGAACAAACCATTATTATACAATAACTTGCCTAATTACCTGATAACCTGCCTAGTTAACCTAATTAACCTCGTTAATTATGGCTATTATTAATTATATATGACTATATATTAGTTATGGCTATTTTAATCTTGTGTATTCTTAAATACTGTAATTGTGTGTAAAAAGAAACAGGTAGAAAGTGAATAAAACAATGTGTTAACTAGTGCTGAGCAAAGATTAATCACAAATAATCACGCATCCAAAATAAAAGTTTATTTTGACATAATATTCATTCATTCATTTTTCTTCGGCTTAGTAACCTCATTCATTAGGGTTCTTCACAGCGTAATCAACTGGCAACTTATCCAGCAAATGTTTTACACAGCAGACGCCCTTCTAGCAGCAACCCAGTACTGTGAAACACCCATACATACTCATTCACGCACACACACACTCTTGGACACTCACACGTGTCTTTGGACTGTGGGAAAAACCGGAGCACCCGGAGGAAATCCTTGTGAACACGGGGAGAGAATGCAAACTCCACACAGAAAAGCCAACTGGCCCAGCCAGGACTCAAACCAGCAATCTTCTTACTGTGAGGCAACAGTGCTAACCACTGAGCCTATTTAGGATACATTTATAATGTGAATTCTGTGACTGTTTAGGAGCATACTAATTCACAGATTCGTTTACGACGACTTTTAAAAAACATTCAATAATGTTTCAAGGGGACTTAAAGATCTAAAAGCATTGATCTTCAAATGCTCTGTTGCATCAGACTATAAAATCCTCCTCGGATCTAATTTAAACTTTTATTGTAAGAGTGTCAGGGTTTTGTTCCACACTGTTGGATTTTAGGTACCTTGGCTCAAAGACAAAATATTACTCATGGGTTTTTTAAAAGATTACTCTCCAAAAACCTGTCCGGGATTTTTCCTGTCAATCAGAGAGCACTCGCACCACAAACGCACCGTGATATCAGCATCTGACCAGACTTAACACTTGATTCATTCCTCGCTATGAGGAGAGAAGTCCATTTATTCTGATGGCAGTGTCTGCATTTCATTTCCATATTTCTCTTCTCACTTTCTCAGCTAAAAGTCTTCATCTGACACCACACTTCAAAAGGCCAGTGTCAAAGACCTGTGCTGCAAGCTGCAGATTGACTGCACATGGAGTCGGACTGGAGCCTTGTTTAATTAGTTGTTCATTAGATCTACACCAAGGCTCGGTTGTGACTCTTTCAGCTTCAGCAGTTCTCTTCCCTCAGGCCTCTGCTTTATTAAAACCCCTCTTAACAGTAGCCTGTACATTGCTGTTGTGTTTTGATGCGATTTTGAGGTATTAATGGTTTGGCCCGTTATGCCACCATAAGTAGTTTGAGGTTGTGTTGTGGCCTTCATTTGTATTGGCATTATGTGCGGCAGGAGTGACTGACAGCTGTTCATTTCGGCATGACAGACTATAACAAATAAGCACCTGCCACCACGGACAGGAACCCATAACTCCTTGCCTGTGTTTACACAGTGTCATAGTTATGCTGTATTATACCTCAATTTCCACTTTTTTCCCCCTTACATAGTTTTTTCCTGTCTAGTCGTTTTGGCTTTGGATTTAAAAAGACGTGGTTTGCATTTCAGCTAATATGGACGCTGAAAAAGATGTAGAAATCTGTATTAGAACTGATCGCCAGTATTTTATTCTGTGCCCCCCAGTATGGTTGCCTGGCAACATGGCCTTAAAAGAGTCTGCTGCCATTGTAATGTTCCAGATGTTAGTGTCACACACTAGTTTGCATCCCTGTGTCTCATGTAAATCCCTCAAAAAGCCACAAAGCTCAGATGCATGAAACTCAAATCTAAAGATACAGTGGGTACGGAAAGTATTCAGACCCCTTTTAATTTTCCACTCTTTGTTATATTGCAGCCATTTGTTAAAATCATTTGAGTTCTTTTTTCCTCAATGTACACACAGCACCCCATATTGACCGAAAAACACAGAATTGTTGACATCTTTGCAGATTTATTAAAACGAAAATCTGAACTATCACATGGTCCTCCTAAGTATTCAGACCCTTTGCTCAGTAATTAGTTGAAGCACCATTTAGACCTAATATTGCCATGAGGCTTTTTGGTAAAGGGTTAGTTTTTCACCCCTGGATTTGGGAATCCTCTGCCATTCCTCCCTGCAGATCCTCTCAAGTTCTGTCAGGTTGGATGGAAAACGTTGGTGGACAGTCATTTTTAGGTCTCTCCAGAGATGCTTTTTTTGGGTTTAAATCAGGGCTCTGGCTGGGCCATTTAAGAACAGTCATGGAATTGTTGTAAAGCCACACGTTATTTTTGCCGTGTGATCAGGGACATTGTTTTGTTGGAATTACTGTATCTAAAAAACATAGATCTCAAACATATCCACAGTTTTATTGATTGATCAATGTTTACGTTGTTAATCGCCATATTTTTGTTTGCATAAATCTCATGTAAGTGCATGAGAGGGTCAACAGTGAGATCAACAGAATTTGCCTCTGCCTCAAATTAAATTTACAGAAGTGATTTTGTAGATTTTGTCAATAAAATTTGCTTTATTTATTTATTTATTTATTTATTTTTAATGGTTACAAAGTTCTTGCTGACTAATAGGTATTGTAAAGTTGTTTGAAGGATAGTGGGAATGTTTAAAGATGTTTTAATACAATATTAACTTTAGTATAATGATCTTTTTTCTATTTTACTTCTGAATCTTATTTTCTATCAGTAAAACTAAAATGAAACAACACAGTATGAAAAATTTAAAGCTTTACTCTTTTGTTATTCAGCTTTTGCATCTTTGACCCATATATGTCACTTCTTCTCTATGACTTCTTGAAAGTAAGATTTTGCTTTTATGATTTTTTTTAGTTTTTTTTTTGTTGAGTTTTTGTAGTTTTTTTTTTTCTTCATCAAATCAAGTTTCAGGTATAAATTACTGATACTTTTTTGGGGGGCTGTACACAGATTTAAAAATGTTACTGTATTATCCAGTTTTACATGTTTTTACTTAAAGAATGTTATAAGAAAAAATAGGAAGAAAAAAACATCTTAAAACATTTAATTATGCTTAATTACTTTATAATCCATTTGACTAGATGACTTGCTTGAGGAAATGTTTTCGCAATGTTTATTTCCCGGGTGCTTGTACACAAATATAATGCTTCAAGTAGAGTATGAAATGAATTAAATTAGTGAATCTTTCACAGATGTCTTGGCACAGCTTGTCTGAGTTTGTTTGTGTCAATTATAAAGTAGATGTCTATGTTGTATGTCATTTAGATCTTTATTTTGTTAAAAGTAAACTATAAAACATGCCTTATTTAATATATTTTATTGATCTATTTCCTGAAACTAGAGAGATCAGAAGCTAATCAGTGAAATCCTGGAGTTTGTGAAATTCTTACTAGTCTAAATACAGATATATAAACAGACAGTTGTTCAGATCACTATATTGCAGAAATATAAATTGCTGCTGATGTCTTTACGTTTACGTTTATGGGACATTTACAGTCCTTTTGCAGCAGTTCCACATGAGTAGGAAGTTTTCAGCTCCCTCTTAAATGAAGACAAGTTTTAATCTCCAGGGAGACATAAAATGTGCATCTGTGTTTTACAGAACAAATGATTGCATTTCCAGACTGAGAATGTGTGTTTTTTTCCGTGTAGCATAAAAAATGCCCCAGCAATAAAAATCTATGGCACAGATCTTGAAGAGCAGCAGATGAAATGTGTTCCCAATGGTTGCTTTTGGATCTCAGTAATAAATGCAGAAAAAGATTTTTTTATTTTTATTTTATTTTTTACCTGATTTGAAAGACCAGGTTTTATTTTGCTTCATCACAACTTTGAACGTATTCAGAAACAGTATAAAACAGATCATTTCTGAACAGCGAGACATCCAGTTGATGAAAAGCTGATTTGAAAGCCTCATTTAGTTGCCTGGTCTGGTTACTGAGATTATAGCTGCTTTGTTGCACATAGCAGGGAGAGATAAATGAGATGGTGACAAATCTGTGGGACAGATCAATCTTTTGACTCTAAGTAGGCAAACTGAATTAGCTATCTATTGAGGATTGTTCACCCAAAAATAAGTTGTTCCAAACATTTCAGCTGTCTTTTGCCCATACATGACAACATTTTTTAGATGGACTGTAAATAATACAGGATCTCACACAATTCGATTATGTTGTCACAACTCAAATCAATCTATTTAAGTTAATTGGTTTTGACAAATTTAAGTGGATTGAACACAAAACAATTAAGTCATCCCTAAAAAACCTGA
This sequence comes from Danio albolineatus, assembly GCA_903798035.1. Classification (NCBI taxonomy): domain Eukaryota; kingdom Metazoa; phylum Chordata; class Actinopteri; order Cypriniformes; family Danionidae; genus Danio; species Danio albolineatus. The sequence goes on along the minus strand of CAIGQQ010011173.1, from coordinate 9,906,631 downwards.
AGAATTGTGTTGTTTCAGTTTATTTTAAATTAGTTTGAACAAGCAGCAAAAAAGTTTATACCTGTTGTTGTTTTTGTTTTTCAGTCCAGTCTTCAAAATAAACAAAAAAGCGAGAAAGTGACCCCTATAGTCCTATAGTAATATATGGCTATATGAACAGCTACTTTAACAGTTTTTTTTTTGTTTGTTTGTTTTCCCTCAAATTCCATTTCATGTTTGGTTTTTATTAATCCATGCTTTTCCATGCTCTAAAGTTGCAATTCACTTTTTTCAGACATATTTTTCACACATTGTTTAAATTGTATATTAGTATTAATCAAGAAGCTTGTTTAACTTGTGAAATGATGGAACTTCCAAAAGTTACCTCAAGTTCGGCTAAATTTTCATAATGACAGGCTGTTGTGAAGACGCTTGAGTTTCCGTATGTGATATATTTCTCAGAAAAAATGGTAAAAATCTTGTGAACAAGCAACTCTCAAGATGAAGATCATCATATCCTTGTTCAGTAGAAGGAGAGGCTATACGTGTTACACTTGAATAGGACCAGACAGAATCTGCATTTATTTTTTGCCATTTCTGCTTTTGTGCTTTCTGAGATTTTTGTAAAAAATCTGCAGATTTATTTGCTATGATTTTGGGAATAACTAAAAACTTAATATATGAAACAATAACTTTTAAACTTTTATTTAAGGTTTACAGTGCAAATTTAACTATAGATCCACTTTATTTGGTAAACAAAGCAAGCCTGTCATATAATATATACTAAAAGACAGAACATGTTATTAACAAACTGTATTGTAGATAAATCAAATGGGCATTTTCATATTAGTCAGCAATATTACTGAAATTCATTTAAAAACTGAATAAATATTAACTTACACACATTTACAGAAGTAAATAAATAAACTCAACGATGGACTGTGAACATGTTGGCCTACAATGACTTGTAAAAAATCATCTGCTATTCACACAGAGACCTGCAGAACATGCAGACTTCATATTTAAAACCTTTTTGCAGTTTTATGTTCAAAGACATTAGTTCACACTGTGATTTGATTTGTATAGTGTCTTACTTTTGATTTTATTTACACAGAATTTGCCTATTTCTGTGACATTCTCTGTTGAACACAGATGACACAATCCATTTTATTGTCGCTGGATTCTGTTATTGTATCTGCATCTTCCACATTTAGAACATTGGATGTTATCAGTGTATCAAAATGTTAGCACATTATTTCTACATTGTTTGTGGATCTTTTTAAAAAGCATTTGGATGTTAAAAATAGCTACATTTGTAGAATGTTCAGAGAACTAACAGAAAAGCTATCAGAAAAGTATCAACCCATAATGCTTTGAAAATGTTTCTTGATGTTTGTATAACCAAAGGGGGGAAAAAACGAATGTTCAAAGGAGATTTGGATATAATGTTTTGACTTGATAATGAGAATGTTAGTGCTACTATCCTAGAGGATATTTTGCAATTTGTTCCTGGTCAAACCTTTCCTTCAAATCTCCGGCAAATGATCACTTATTGTATGAAATTTGATTTAACATCTTCACATTACAGTCGTTTACCTGTTAAAAACAACTAAACCATTGTTATTTCTTAGCACACCTGTGTGTCTAGGTAAGGAAAACATATTTGGTGTTGTTTTGAGTTCAACACGTGTGTGTGTGTGTGTGTGTATGTGTGTGTTTAACACAGACAGTGTGATCATTTCTTAACAAAGTATTGTGTCTTAAATCACAAAGTGTCCTAAATGTGCTTTATTTTTACCACGTTAACAAGATTAATGTAGCACAAACGAAATAATTTAATTTAAATACATTTAATAAAGCATAACTACAGCATGTACAATACTTTTCCTCTGAATAATTCTCATGAAGACATTTTTATACTATTTTATATCTTGTTTTTCAAAAATATAACATCTAGAGGGAGGGTGGTGCGGTGGCGCAGTGGGTAGCACGATCGCCTCACAGCAAGAAAATTGCTGGTTCGAGTCCCTGCTGGATCAGTTGTCATTTCTATGTAGAGTTTGCATGTTCTCCCCATGTTGGCGTTGGTTTCGTCCAGGTGCTCAGTCCAAAAAACAGTCCGAAGACATGCGCTATAGGAGAATTGAAAAACCATAGTGTTTGAGTGTTTGTGAATGAGTGTGTATAGGTGTTTCCTAGTAAAAAAAATGCATGAAAGGGCATCCGCTGTGTAAAACATATGCTGGAACAGTTGGTGGTTCATTCCGCTGTGGCGACCTCTGAAATAGAGACTAAGCTGAAGGAAAAGGAATGAATGAATGTCCACTGCACTGATTGAGCTGTTTGTGTCATGTACAGTAGGTCTTATCATGTAGATTCTGAAGTTTCATCTCAGTAAATCCACTCTAGGCAGTGGGAACCTCGAAACATTCCTAGATAATGGCAGCTCGAACTGTAGCTATTTTTAGTATCGCTTAAAAAACTATAATTGGTGATATTAAAAATGACATTAAATGGTTTTATATATTTCAAAGCCGCTAACTTGTGATGTTTGGCACATTACTGGACGTTTTAAAAAAATGATCAAAAAGAAAAGTCACTCTATTATGATTCACTAAGCTACTAATGCTGTAATGATAACCTATCAGGCTTCTAAATATTAATCACATTGTCTGTCTTTATTCAATCTGACTTGTTGAAATCAAAATGCTGACAATATATACTGGCCATTGAAACACCACCATTCTCATTTAATCCCCACTTAATTATCAAGAAACTGGTAACAAAGAATATTATTTACATTTAACACGTCAATTCTCAGTGGTATGTGTCTAGTCTAGCTAGTTTTGAATGTGAGACTTGTGAAGCCCCTATAGACACTGCTCTCATGTCAGTGGTGCTACTTATATGCACACCGACTTTCTAAATCACAATAACAAAATACATTTTTAGAGTTCATAATAATAAAAAAAGCTTCAAGTATGTTACTTATTAGTTAATAAGTTATTCAATGGATGAGACGTAACAATCAGTAAGTCTCTAATAATGCTGGATGAAAATGAGAAGACACAACTGCTGGATAAGTGAAACAAAAAGCAAGTTTTCATTAGATCATGTTAAACAATGAATATAGGAAATTAGATGTAATATAAATGTAATTTTAAATAACAGAATTGAACAAAAAGCAGGAGTGTTAAATATAACAGAAGAAATAAATATAACAAAACGATCTACAGTAACTAAACCCCAACGCACTAATCTAATTGAACAAGGAAAAATGCAGAAACAAAACTGTAATCTTCAGCACGACGCTTAACTAAACTTCATAACTACTCCAAAAACATAAGGACAAATGTGGCAACACCTCCATAAATTTACAGAAAAATACTATGCTGCTCAAAATTACTAGAGTTCTCGTAAAGTACACACTATTAGCCGTTAGCAAAACAAGAGCTGTTTGACAATCCAATTCTCCTAAAGATTGTCCATTTGACATGTACTGTACAGTATAGCATCCAAATCCTCCACTCATGAAAAAGAGGTACCAAGTAGGCAACAATCTAATTGGAGGACAGTAACACTAACGCTGGGCTAAAAATAATTGCGATTTAATCACATCCAAAATAAAAGTTTGTTTTGACATATGTGTGTGCACATTGTATATTTATTATGTATATGTAAATACACACATGCTTGCATATATCTGAGAAAATGTTATTTAAATTTAGATATAAAATTAAAATAGCTGTAATTGATACAAATTATATATAATTTTAAATGTAACAAAATTGTTTCGTTTGTACGTATCTGTCTATCACATATACATAATGAATATATATAACACACACACATATATTATGTCAAGGTGACACGGTGGCTCAGTGGTTAGCACTGTCGCCTCACAGCAAGAAGGTCCCTGGTTCGAGTCCGTCCTAGGTCAGTTGGCATTTCTGTGTGTTTGTATGTTCTCCCTGTGTTGGCGTGGTCTTCCTCCAGGTGCTCTGGTTTCCTTTACAGTCTAAAGGCATGTTCTATAGGTGAATTGAAATAGCTAAATTGGCCGTATAGTGTATGAGTGAGTGTGTGAATGAGAGTGCTTTCCAGTCCTGGGTTGCAGCTGGTAGGGTATCTGCTTTGTTAATTATATGCTGGATAAGTTGGCGGTTTAATCGGCTGTGAAGACCCCTAATGAATAAGGTTACTAAGCCGAATGAAAAGGAGTGAATGAATATTATGTTAAGATAAACTTTTATTTTGGATGCGTGATTATTCGTGATTAATCTTTGCCCAGCACTAGTTAACACATGGGCATGGCTAGGCCTATTTTAACTTTACAGATTAGCTCATAAACTGTAGACCAGATTATCGTCTCTGTCCCCTTTAAATTTAATAACCCCGACTTTCGTTTTTCTTTTGATCAGTAAACCACAGCTGTGCAGAGCGAGAGAACAAGGTGTGTGTTAATCCATAAATTGTTATACAATATGCTTATTTGCAGTTCTTTGCTATGGATACACTTGTATCACTTGTACCCCAATGACATATAGGAGCAATCGGGTTTCCAATATACTGTTTCCTCAGTGCTCACCTCATAATCACAGCTGTTTCCTCCAGCGAAAATGTAACTCTTAACGAACATTTTACTATTATACTATTATTACCTACCATTATAAAACACATTACAGTGCATGTGGCATTATCTATACCACAGTCGTGCACAGAAAGGATTAAAGAACCACTTAGTGAATGTACTCAACTGTCAGAGTCACTAACAGAAACAGAAACATCATGTGTTGTCTTGTATTAAAAATTAATTCCTTTTTTAATATTATGATTCAGTTTGTGAAAAATGTGAATTTATATATATATATATATTAACTAATTCACATTTATATAAATATATATATAAATTGTATACGTATGCCATTTAATTAGAAAAATTAGTTTCTAAGTTTTATTTATTTATTTATATTTCTATATTTATTTTTTCTCATAAGGAGCTGATGCCTCCCCTAAAATAAAAATCCTAAAATCGCTCCTGAGTTAACACATGTTGTTTTATTCCCTTTCTCCCTTATTCTTTTTACGCACAATTACAGTATTTAAGAATAAGCAAGATTAAAATCGCCATAACACATACAAATGTGTAATTAACACATACTTTTTGAGAGTTTAACTTTAATCTGTTTTTCTCACCACAACTAAAAAAAGAAGATTTATTTTGGGTTTATATTGCTCAGTTTTTTTCTCTCACATAAAGCTATCGCGTGGCATCTGATGATTTGTGTTGTGCGCAAGAGAGAAAATCATTCAGCCTCTATTAACGAGGCAGAGCGTGCCAAAACTGGTTCTGCCGATGATCCAAATGATCTGACAGAAAGTGTTCATGCATTTCCATTCTCTCACTTGTTTGGAGACAAATTGCACATTTTCCATGTGGAATGCTTGTTTCTGATCCTTCTCAGACAGTGTTGTTAACATTTAATTAGTACCTGCGCCAGTCCAATTTTTTATTAGAGGCTGCGGTGTTTTTCCTGACCACATCTGAAAAAAAAAACAAAAACAAATGTGTGTGTTTTTTTTACTAAGCTGTTCAGCGTGAAATCACACTGCGCTTTTCAGGCTTATTTATGTTCTCGCTATTAAATGCTTTCAGTTAATATTTGTTTACAAGTGCATTTATTTCTAAATGTTCACACAACCCTGAATACATCGAAACTGACGTCAGTAGGACATTCCACTCCAATGGCAACCATTAAGCCCACAGCCAGGCAATGAAAACATTTTTATAATTGGTCAGCAAGTTTTTTAGGTTTTTTCTCCACTCTTAGTTAATTTATCTGACAATTTACAAGCTTTAGTAAACAGTGATTCCTAATGTGCACTGCATGCTGCATGGATACCCATTAGCCAGCCAGTCGGTTGACTTCATTTAATATTCTTGACCTAGACGTGGCTCTTTAATGAATTTGCAGTGATTATTAGCTGTGTCTCATTTCAGAGGCTACACCTTCAGAAGGATGGGTTCGATGTGTGCTGCGCCATTGCCGCTCGACGAAGGCTTTCTTGTTTCAAAGAAATTCGAAGCCTCCTTCAAATGCAACCTCAAAATGCGTCCTTCGTTTCCCTTGTAATAAAAGGACACAAACGGTGGATCCTGCACGCCCTCGAACATCCCAAGATTCATTGCGCGCTGCTGACAGCTTTTAAAAGAAAACTCAGATTAAATACATATATTAGGTTTTATTTTACTTGAATATCTAAACACATGTTAAAACAGAAAAAGAGTATGAAATAAAAATTTATTTTATTGACAGTTTACATTTTTATGTGTACATGTATGGATCAAATGAAACACATTCCTAGCTTTTGTAAACTTTGTTTTGCCTTCAGATCGCTTAAAATAAGACTTCGCTTTGAAAAAATTAATTATTATAAATGAATGAATTATTTCAAAACGCTCGGTTCAGCTTGTGTGGACTTCGATGGACTCACCTTCGGAGGATGCAGCCTCTGAAATGAGACACAGCTCTTGTAACAAGTTTTGGTGTTTACAAATGAACTCATTTGTTATTGTTTGAACAAGTGTTTTTTTTAATTTTTTTATCTATTACTGATGTGCTCTTGCGGCCACATATGGATTTGAGTAATTGTGTGGGAAATGTGCTATCTTGACTGAGAAAGGGCAAAACTGGCCATCTGATTCACAGACTGGATGCTGTGTTTTAGCTGAATCAACTAATGTGAGTAATACAGTATACTGATGCAGCTTTTTTTTTTTCAACTGGATTATACATACCTGACAGAAAAGTGCAGTCTTTTTTTAGCTTTTGAAAGCCAAATATAGATTTAAACAACATCGTAGATTGGGAGGTGGAGGGGTGAAAAAATGTAAAAGTAAGTAAATAACGAGTCTACTAAAAATAGGAAAGCAAACAGACAAAGATAAGATGATGTCTATGTGGCAATTGGATGTGATGTCAATATGACAAGTTGGTCTGCTGGCCTGGGATTGTTTTGTGAGTGCCATTTGACTGTTGCTGTTATCATATATATTTATTTATTAGTAATTATTTATTTTAATTTTTCCTCTGGTTTCTTTATTTCATTTGAATATTGTGCACACCTAAAAAATTGTTTTCTGTGAAAATTATTTTTAAATTATGCTTTTTTTTTACTTGCCAGCCACTACTTTAACGCGGCTGGAAGGGCATCCACTGTATAAAACAGTTGCCAGAGTAATTGGCAGTTCATTGCACTGTGGCAACCTCTGATAAACAGGGAAGAAGCCGAAGAAAGGTTAGTGAGGGAGCTGCTGTTTAATTATTTAGCTGGCTGACATAAATCAGGTTTGTTGAATTTGTTGAAGTGACTTGCGACAGTGTTGTTAGCCTCAGCAAGAATGGACTGAAAATTGCTAAAGTTTTGCCATGTTTGTCATCACTGTCTAGTCAAAGTGTTTATAAATGTATGGCTGTCTTGGGATTTTTTTAAATTGATGGGAATATCTGTTAGATGTATGTTCACCAAATAATCATGTTAAAACAATAAAAAATTGATAACTGTACAAATACAAACACACACACTATTTGAATCGCTAGATGAAACATTGTGCTTGCATTTAATGTTTTATATATATCATATATGGCGCTATGGTGGTGTAGTGGGTAGCATGTTCGCCTCACAGCAAGAAGGTCGCTGGTTCGCGCCTCGGCTGAGTCAGTTGGCATTTCTGTGTGGAGTTTGCTTGTTCTCCCCGTGGTTGCGTGGGTTTCCTCCAGGTGCTCCGGTTTCCCCCACAGTCCAAAGACATGTGATGCAGGTGAATTGGGTAAGCTAAATTGTCCGTAAAGTGTATGAATGTGAATGAGTGTGTTTCCATATTTCCCAGTGATGGGTTGCAGCTGGAAGGACATCCACTGCGTAAAACATTTGCTGGATGAGTTGGTGGTTCATTCCGTTGTGACGACCCCAGATTAATAAAGGGACTAAGCCGAAAAGAAAATTTATGAATGAATGAAATATCATATATATAATACAGTATATGATATTTGATAATCACTTTTGTACTGTATGTATTTTGATGCAGACACGTACATGAATATCATGAATATACTGTATAACTGCAGGTTAACTATGTTTTTATATAATAACCTTAAGTGTTAAAAGCTATTAGTTACTAGTTAAAGTTATTATAACTAATAAAGTTATGGTAACCAATAACCTTAACTTTTCTCAATTTGATTGTACTGCAGTAATGTGCACCGTTTGTAAAGCTGCTTTGAAACAATAATTATTGTGGAAAGTGCTGTACAATTAAACTTGAATTGAATTGAATATCTCTGTATAGGATTTTTGTTTGTGTTGGCACTGTTAAAAATATTGGCTGGGGAGGTAGAAATGTGGCTGCCGTATCAAAACACAGAGTCTGGCTTTATTACCTTAAACCAAAAGTACTAAAAATATTACTCCTTGAGGAGTTGTTTTTCATTACAATCACTCTGGTACCTGTGGCACAGTCCTCCTGTTCCTGACTTGAGCTTGGACGATGATGACTTGAAGGTTTTTATGTGCTTGAAGGTGTTTTAGTTTTTATTATTGCTTTGTTTGGAAGCCCGTGCTATCAGACTTTTACGCAGTTCCCCTAAAATCAAAATCAAAGGCCGGTATGGAGGAGTAAACTTCTGTTTTAAGAAAACAGCTGAACTTTTTCTAGTAAATATACATATAAACAGAAGTGTATTTGAAAGGGAACATTATATATCATTTGTCGTAATTCTTTATCTAACTAGGGGTTATTTTTATACCAGAGCTGGTACTCCAGCTGTAATCAGCACTTGTGTTGTATAAACCAATAATACAACACATTTTTAGCTGCATTTATAACCTGACATCTTGTGTCATTTCAAAGCCTAGTTAAATCATATCATTCACTAACCCCCAATGTGCTATAGACGTGACAAATAGCACCAGACAGGACAGCGTATTTCTTGTATATGAGGCTGTCAGTGACAAGGCCGTGTTTCATTGTGATAAAGCTGTGTGTTGGAAAAGCCACCCACTCTCGCTATTTATTACAAATCTACTTTATGATGAGTGTTAGCGAGGGCCGATAAGAAAACACCACAAACATGACAATTTATTATGCAAAATGAAGCCGTTAGAGACAAAAACAGCTTGTGCACCGGACTAACGCCTCTCTTGGAATAAAAAATAATTGCAGGCCTCGGGGAGCCTCGTGTTCATAGATGTCATATTTTCCAATTACAAAATATAGTGTTGTTGTCATGCGCTGTGTACGAGCGCCATTTGTGTCATCAAATTTACTGCAGGCGTAATCATGTAGGGTAATAAAAAATAAATAAGTAGAAAAGGGAGGAGGATGTACTTTCCATATCTTTTGTTGACACTGAAGGTCAAATTTAATCAAACTGTGCTGCACTTGGCTTGTGCTTTCTATCTAACGCTGCTGGAGGGCTTCCAGGCATCTACTTTTGCCCTGACGGAAGCACAAAGTACTGCGGTGATTTAAAGAGCTTTTCACAGATGTCCTTTTTGTACTGGAAGCTTCAGTAACTTTTTCTTCTCTTCCTCTTTCTGCCCTTTCCTCATTGCCGCCAGCAGCATCCATGATGGCCACCAGGGCCATGGCAGAAGGTTGCCCTCTCGGCCAGTTTCCCTGTGGAAACATGAGTGTGTGTTTGCCCCAGGTCCTTCAGTGCAATGGTCACCGGGACTGCAAAAATGGCGCAGATGAGGAACACTGTGGTGAGGCCATATTTAAATATATGCATGTCTTTTTTTAAAGGGTTAGGCACACCTACTATTAACATTTTAATCATGTCATTCCAAACTTATAAAAATTTTTAACACCAACATAACATACAGTGGGGGGAATAAGTCTTGTAAAAAGTAATAAGTATCGCCACCATTTTTCCCCGAAAGCATATTTCTAATGGTGCTGTTGACTTGATATTTTCCCCGGATGTTGGTAACAACCAAAGAAATCCATGTTGGAAAAGAACAGAAAACTAATTAGTGTACAAATGAAGTTATGTGTAATTAAATGAAATGACAAAGGGACAAAGTATTGAACACATGAAGAAAGGAAGGTGCAGAAAGGCAGTGAAAGCCCAGACAGCAGCTGATATCTCTCAGTAGTTCTTCAGCAACCCTCTGCCCTTCGTCATTGTAAATGAATATTAGCTGCTTCAGTCTAACATCTACATTAGCAGGAGGATGAAGATGAAACCAGAGTGGACATTTCAGCAAGACAATGATCCAAAACTTAGCCAAGGAAACTCAAATGTTTTCAGAGAAAGAAAATCAAGCTGTAGAATGGCCAGAATGGCCCAGCCTATCACCTGACTTGAATCCAATATAAAATACAAAATAAACTTAAGATTTGAAAGACGAGAACCATTAAGATTTTTACACTTTGTTGAAGAAAAACTGACACGTGAGCAATACAAGTGACTTCGTTATCCGTATGATTCAATTCACCTTTATTTGTATTTTACAATGCGCTTTTACAATGTAGATTGCGTCAAAGCAGCTAAACATAGAACATAAACATAGAAGGTTATAGTAAATTGAAAATGTCAGTTTAGTTTAATGTTTGAGTTCAGTTCAGTTCAGTGTTGTTTAACATTCACTACTTAGAGTCCAAACACTGAAGAGTAATCCATCGGTGCGCAGCTCTAGCTGCAGTCTAGGCGCCAGAGGTTGGAGAACTCGAGGCTCGTCTGTCCTTGGAGGGTCACAGGAATCTGTCTCTTGCTTGCTACTCCGCCAAGCAGCTGCTCAGGATACAGCGAGGTCCAGGATTATGGAGCCTTGGAATCGTCTCGTCACGGGTCTTGGATCGCATCCTTGGCGCTGCATAGTATGAGAGGCGTCTTTAAGTATTAAATATATTTCAGTAGTTCAGTGCTTTCTTTTTTTCTGTTGTTATTTTTATGTTTGTATTGTTTGGGTTTTTATCAAAATGTGGTTTTATCAATTCCACGTCAACAGCTTATTCACACGAAAAGAAATGACATGTTTAATACTTATTTCCCCCACTGTAAATGGAGATATTTTGAATTAAGTCGAATTAAGTTGAATTAAGATTTCTGACCCTCCATTAAAGGTTTGTTCTCCTTAAACTCTGATGCTTTAAATTGCAAAACAAACAAACAAACAAACAAACAAATTGTTCATTATCAGCAAAACTGTGTGTCTCGGCAGACATGTTTATTTTATCATATTTTAAAATTATTTTTAAAGTGGTTGAGTACAGACTTTCAATGGAAGATTTTAAAAATATATATCATTATTTGGCATAAAAGAGTCTCACAGGTTTACCATGTGGCTGAGTAATTGATGCATAAAAACTAACCAATTAAAGCAGTCAAAGAATTATAGGCAGGCAAAGAATTTAAGGTTTGCAGTTGAAACTACGTTTTATGTCAAGATGAATAGAGTATATGCACAGTGACTTTTAATTTTCAGTAAGCCAAACACTTCCGGCAAACTGTCATGCCATTATTAACTCATGCATTTAGTGTAAGTAATATATGGCTTATAATATATATGTCAATAATAATATATGTCAATAATCTTGACAGCCTGATTGATATACAATAACTATATCAAATAAAGTATATAAGTTGGGTCAGTTGGCATTTCTATGTGGAGTTTGCATGTTCTCCCTGTGTTTGTGTGGGTTTCCTCTGGGTGCGCCGGTTTCCCCCACAAGTCCAAGGACATGTGGTATAGGTGAATTGGGTAAGCTAAATTGGCCGCAGTGTATGTGTGTGAATGAGTGTGTGGATGTTTCCCAGTGATGGGTTGCAGCTGGAAGAGCATCCGCAGTGGGGACCCCCACATTAATAATGGGACTAATGAAAATGAATGAATGAATGAATGTTTCACCTCATGTCTTAAAACTATACCTTTTTTTTTTAACCACAGTATTTTCAATAAGAGTTGCGTTTGCCTGCTGCTCCTTACTCCCTGCTTGTCTTTAAATTCAAATTGAGGCCATTCACCTCGTTTTATGTGTGAACAACCAAATGAATGCTTAAGTCTGATTATATACCTAATTATTTAAATTAAAATACATTATCGATGCTTTAAAAGGAACCTTTTTGAAATAGAAAATTCACATTAACCTTACACTGGAACTTTATTTGTGGCTGAAAAACACCTGTCGTGCATATAGCCCATTCCATTTTAAAATACATTAGCTGCTGTTTATGTAACACTGATCAGCTTATGCCATTAATGTCTGCACAGTGATATCTTTTTATTGTTACGATGACTTTTTAATACATGCTTTTAATTTCTGCAGGGGACAACAGCGGATGGGCGGATATCTTTGATCGCACTATTAAAAAGGCAGAGCCACAGGACCATCCTAATGACTGCTGTATGTGTCCCGCTCTTGATCTGATTTTCCTTTGGAAGAGATCCTGTAGATAAGCTTAAATGATGTTATCTTGTGGATCAGCCAAGTAAACTAGTCCAAAATGCTGCTGTAGCTTCTATAGCAAGGCAGAATTGGATTCAGAATTGAAGTTTTTTTTTTTTTCAGAGTTTATTTGATGAATTTATAGTCTTACCTTTCAGTAGTCTACTGGAGACTTTTTATGGCAGAAATCCTATAGGCTGCTTTTTACCTTAATGTATCGTAAATCTGCATCTGCATGAGTTTTACGATCTTGTAGAAGCACCTGTTTGGAAATTTATAAGCTTTTAAAGCCTATTGCCCTTGAAAGGGTGTAGTAGCCTACTGGCAGCTTAGTGCTGAAAAGTAAAGACATTATAAACTTTTACGAACATGGATTATGAATCTTAATTAGATGACGCTTACCCAGTAATCATTCTGACTAAAAGTAAACTAAAACTGTTCAAACTGAAAGACCATAGTAAACTTGTTTCTTACTGTTTCTACATTTGCTGACTGTACTGATTAGCAGAGGTGTGGTCTTAGTTGTCATTTCATTTTGCATCGTGTAGATTTTAATACATTTAATATTATATATATATTTTTAAAATATAATTTTTTACCACAAGTAGTATTGATGCAGCTAAATCAAAAATAAAATAATCAAAGAATCAAGCTCAATAGAATTAAAAATATATTATACCTAAAGATATATAAAAGGTTTTACAAAGCTGCCTGGCTGGTTAAAAATATTGCATGTAATAATTAAGTACTAATAAAGTGATTTATTTTATTTTTTATTTTTTTATGTTAGAGTTTTTTTAAATACATTTATTATTATATATATTTTTTAATATTATTTTTTACCACGAGTAGTATTAATGCAGCTAAATCAAAAATAAAATAATCAAGGAATCAAGCTTAATAGAATTTAAAAATAATTATACCTTAAGATATGTGAAAGGTTTTACAAAGATTCCTGGCTGGTTAAAAATATTGCATGTAATTATAAAGTACTAATAAAGTGATTTTTTTTTTTATATTTATTTTTTTAATGTTAGAGTTTTTTAATGATTGAATTATTAAAAATGATTAATTAAGGCATATAGAACTACTTTGTAATCAAAACAAATTTCTAAAATTTATTTTCATAATTATAACAATAACAAGAAAATGTTTTGTTAGTTTGTCCATAATATCCCTATATAAAACAGCTGAAATGTTTTTACAAATCTGTTTATGCTTCTTTGGTTTTATTATATGTAATAAGTCTTTTTTGATTGTTTTTAAGCTTTGTGTACCAGATTTACTACACAGAAAAAAAAAATCTGCATAAGCGGAACATTTTCTCTGAATGATCTGTTAACAATGCTCAAATCTGGTGTGGGTAATCTACTAACAACAAAGGCCAAACATGGGTTAAGACATTAGGACATACAGTAAGATGATTGAGTCATTAAATAATTGTGCGAAAACCTCTCATACATCACAACACATAATTCACTTAAATATTCTCCTCCCATTAATTTTGCATCTAAAGTAAACGGGAAACTGTTGTTGAAAATGTTTTTGTTGTTTTGTTTTTACTGCATGTCTCACTAAATCCTGATTGTCATTTTCAAGGAGTTTTCGCTGGTTCAAACTGAAAAACTGGCCCTAGATTAGGCCAAAATTTATTTCACAAAATATTTCTTCATGTCAGTCGATACAATGTTATTTCAATATCTGTCTATATAATATTTATCCATTAGGGTTGTGTCTGTATAAAAGTCTGAAAAATGAATTTGCCACATCTATCAAACCTTTTATAACCTTAAATCCTTTATACCTTTTAGCCACAGTTTATTTTAAGGTACAATTCTCGCTATTAACAAATGTAAACTATGACATTTAGCTTATTAAAACTCCTAACTTGCAGCTTATTAATAGTTATTAAGGTAGTACTTGGGTTTATGTATTGGTATAGGACTTGGGATGTTCAATAAAATCATGCATAATATGTACTTTATATGTACTAATAAACAGCCAATATCTTAATATTAGTCAAGTGTTAACTCGATTGGTCACTACATTAAATTGTACAACTATGTAATATTTAAGAAATAAAAACAATACAAATAAATGATTGTTTTTTTTGTATTTAGCCATCAAATAAACACAAAACTTACAGACTTTATTATTATCCTTACCTTTAAACTATTACATAGGCTGAACATTCTTATAGACTGAAATAACAAACAAAAAGGTGAGTAAAAAGATGATAGATGGATGGATGGATGGATGGATGGATGGATGGATGGATGGATGGATGGATGGATGGATGGATAGATGGATGGATGGATGGATGGATGGATAGATAGATAGATAGATAGATAGATAGATAGATAGATAGATAGATAGATAGATAGATAGATAGATAGATAGATAGATAGATAGATAGATAGACAGACAGACAGACAGACAGATTGGCAGACAGATCGACAGACAGACAGACAGATAGAAAGATCATTTCATTTTCAGTTTTTTCAAGATGCTAGAGTGGTCAGAAAGGACAGACTACAGTTTCAATTGTTACTGTAACTGTAAAAAAAAAAGTGAGACAGCAGCATCATTGCCTTTCAAGTGCTGTTGAGTGGACTCTTAAACTCTACTGATTGGCTATTGTGTTCACACACTCAACAGAAATGTCTGTGATTGGCTCCATCGTGAACATTGGTTTACCGATCTCCTAAAAGGACACGGGAGGGTTTGAAAGCTGCGTCTGTCAGTTGAACCGTCAGGTATATTAATGATCAGCCAACAGGTCAGCTGATTGACGTAGCTTTCAATAACTTCAGCGCACATTCAGAGCTATAAAAAAAAGTACTGATGACGGTTGCGTGCCTATGATAAACATCCCTGCACTTTCTAATGGCTGTCTTCAATATCAATCACTGTCAAACACTGTAACTTATAATGAAACATTAGAAATGTCTTGGAAAAAAGTCTATTGTGATATATTGATATAATAATGGAATACTATTGTGTTACCAGATATAGATAAAGATTTTGTTGACGTTTAGTTATGTTTATTACATATGTTTAGTTAAGTTTATGTTTAAGTAATTAGGTTTATGTTGATCTTGTGCAGATCTGCAGCAATACCCGGAAAGCTGTTCGTGTATCAAGACGGAGGT
The DNA here is from genome assembly GCA_903798035.1 of Danio albolineatus. Classification (NCBI taxonomy): domain Eukaryota; kingdom Metazoa; phylum Chordata; class Actinopteri; order Cypriniformes; family Danionidae; genus Danio; species Danio albolineatus. The sequence goes on along the minus strand of CAIGQQ010011173.1, from coordinate 9,891,046 downwards.
GGAATGTGTGGACGTGAACCTGCATGTCGTCCCTGTCCTCTCCTCCAATGTGACTTGGTTGTAAGTACAGGGAACTGAAAGCCATCTGCACAGCTTTACTCCATTGCTCCCATGAGAGGTTATTAATCTGGAGCTGGAGAACAGGAGTATAAATGTGACATCAGTGAGCCATGAAGCTTAACGAGATAAAGAGCTGCTTTGCACCAAGCAATTATCAGTACAAAGAAAAGTTACCCGCACTACTTGTTTTATTTTGCTTAATCATTTAGCTTACTATGTTTTGATTGTTCCGCATGATGAAGGTGGTAATTGTGCTTTTGAAGATGGTTGATTTATTGTGATCTGGGCTCTTAAGATGTTAATATGTACAGGGTGGAAGAGGTATTTATAGATGATTGATGTCTTTTGGAATACATATTGGGAAGATGATCTTTGGATTCTCTGGATGTTTTTGGAAAATGGAGAAATGTAGGATAATTTATATCAGTGGCCACTGAGGTTATATCCAAGAAAATCACATTGTTTCATCCCTGTGGAATGTAAAGACTGCTAAAAGGGATAATTAATCAAGATAATGGCATTTTTGTTCATCATTTATGTGCAAATGACCCCTGTATACTTTGAAACCAGTGTGATTTTTACCTTTTTTTCATAGAAGATATTAAAAAAGCTTGTTAGATTGTCAGTGCAAATCAAATTTTGTGCATTCTGATTGTAATCTGATCATATTTTGCTAGTGTGAATGGAAAAAAACATTACATTATTTTTTCAAATGTTTTAAGCTATATTTAAGGGTGAGTAATCATATATGGAAAATTCATGGACATTGATTACAATAGGGTTTTATAGTCATTAGCATTCAAAAGTCTTATAATAACTATAAATACAGTACCACTCCAGTGAGTATTTCAACAAGAACCCTACATTACCTGAAACAAGTCTTGTTGTTGAGCTCAGTTGTAAGCAAAAAATAATAAAAATAACTTCTAGTTGATTCTTTGGAAAAGTGGCAGAAGGTAGATTTTTCCACAAATACTGCAGAAGACCTATTGGAACCCAAGCCTCTCACAGAAATCAGTCAAGTTTGGAAGTGATCTGCAGAGTGGATGGCAACAGCCTGAGGTATCAAGACATTTGTGCTGCCCATTACATTACAAAGCATAGGGGAGGGCAAATTCTTCAGCAGGATAGCGCTCCTCATACTTCAGCCTCCACATCAAAAAGCAAAGAAGGTCAAGGTAATCTAAGACTGGCCAGCCCAGTCACCAGAAGTTAACATTATTGAGTATGTCTGGGGTAAGATGAAGGAGGATGAATCCATAGATTCCAGATGACTTTATTAATAAGTTATTTGAGTCATTGCAGAGATGTATGGATGCAGTCCTCCAAGCTCATGGGAGTCATACACTATATTCTATTTCCACTGCACCATAAATGTATATTCTATACCATATATTATTTCTGTTAAGTGACAAGACCTTTGTCTAAACAAAGTCAGACCTTAATGTCCTAATTAAATAAGTAAAAATCAAGAAATGATCATATTTTATATTGGTGTAAAATAGGCCTAATCTAGAGGCCTTTGCCTTTCATATAAACCACTTCTGATACCAAATGATCAACTAGAAGTCAAGTTATTATTTGTAGTTCCTAAAACTTGGATAGACGACAAGACTTTTGTCAGGTAGTGTATAAATGATTAAAACTGATTTTTTTTGCATTCAAATCAGAAATATTATAATCACATCAGTAAACCTATCAGATGTTATTTGCAAAAAAACATTTGTAGACAAAGAGCGCCATGGGTTAATTGTAAAACTACTGTAGAATCAAACATACTCAACAAAATGAAAAGTAGTACATGAGTCTGTAAATGGGGCGACGCTGTGGAGCAGTAGGTAGTGCTGTCGCCTCACAGCAAGAAGGTTGCTGGTTTGAGCCTCGGCTGGGTCAGCTAGCGTTTCTGTGTGGAGTTTGCATGTTCTCCCTGTGTTCGCGTGGGTTTCCTCCGGGTGCTCCGGTTTCCCCCACAGTCCAAAGATATGCGGTACAGGTGAATTGGGTAAGCTAAATTGTCCATAGTGTATGTGTGTGAATGAGTGTGTATGGATGTTTCCCAGAGATGGGTTGCAGCTGGAAGGGCTTCCGCTGCGTAAAACATTTGCTGGATAAGTTGGCGGTTCATTTCACTGTGGTGACCCCAGATTAATAAAGGGACTAAGCCAAAAAGAAAATGAAATGAATGAGTCTGTAAATGAGTTTAAGGGATGATGGAGAGGATTTTCTGTAGCTAATAATCTGAATATTGGTCTGTTTCTCACAAAAAGATGGGTGGAAGAGGAAGGAAAATAGTTTTGAACAATAATATTAGTCACACAAATGATGACAGAATTTTCCATTTTTGGATAAATTATGCCAGTGATGCTTTGACTTAATGCTGCTTTTTGTAATTCAATGTTTTCTAATTGCACAGGTCTCTGAAGAACAACAGGATCAGGAATTTGGATGATTACATCTTCTCCAAATACACACAAATGCAGAGACTGTGAGTATCTGTTAATCAAGTGTAAAAGTACATCCTAATACATAATTAAAATCAGCCAAGGATGAAAAAGACAAGTCAAATAATCAGTTCAAATTACACTTTTTCGACTGCGGTTTTAGCAGTAAGATGGGAAAATGAAAAGAAACGCAAGCATTCCTCTTGACAAACATCATCCAAGCTATAAATTAAGAGCACTGTATTTGATTAAATCTACAGCCAATGTCCTTCCAGTCGCTCATCGGTTTTCCAGTCGCTGTGCGTTGCCAGGTACTACTGACACCCTGAATTTATGGATGCTGTAAAATGTCCAATATGTAATGTGAACTAAAATATCTCAGCCTTGAGAACTTTAGGTTATGCCTCGAATCCTGGTTCTCTGAAGGAGACGAGTACAATATCTCACCCATCTGCTGACCATCCATGAAACCCTTTGTTATAAGTCCATTTTAGGCCATTAGCCAGCGCAGCGCGAAGGCCTGCCTCCTGTCTACTTTATCCACTGCTCAGGCCTAGATCTTCATTCATAATTCACATCATTTTAAGCACATGAACATAAATCTATACCAGTGCAGTCTGACTTCTAAAAAAGGTTTTAAGTTTTACAAGAATGATTCTTGTTTTTTTAAAGGAAGTTTAGAAGTTCCTACTGGAAAATAAGACAAAACTACACACTGAAAAGAATTATACTGAAAATCAACTTAAAAAAATTACAGTAATTAGTTTCAGCTAAAAAAAAATTAAAAAAATCCCTCAAAATATAAATTAACTTTGGTTCAAATGATTAAAACATATTTCTTGTGGTCAATAAACAAATTTATATTCACACAAAGTAAAATGATTGTAAACTACAGAGACCACCTTTTATGTTTAGATTTTTTACCTTGGTGAATTGTTGATATTTATTTTGAATTTATGTTTCTTACCTTTAAAGGGCACCTATTTTGCCCCCTTTTCAAGATTTAAGATAAGACTTTTGTGTCTCTATAATGTGTCTGTAAAGTTTCAGCTCAAAACACCCATCAGATTATTTATTACACCTTTCTCATTCATTCATTCATTTTTATTTCGGCTTAGTCCCTTTATTAATCTGGGGTTGCCCGCGCGGCTCCCTAACGATCGCTCTGTGCAACAAACTGAACGTCATTTACAACTTTATTACCTGTTATCCACAGTCGTTGCAGGTTCTGTCCACTAAAGTACACATCATTGGCGAGCACGCACACGTCCTCTCAATAGTAAACAATCAGTGCGTCAGCTTATATGTGATTTCTTGGCCGTGAAAACATCATGACATTAAGACAGAAATGACATTTTTGGGTGAATTATACCTTATAAATACAGTATATGTCACACTTTTAATGCCATTTTGGAGGTGTCCATGTTGCTGAGCAACGTATATAAAACGTATATATCTTTTTTCGATTAATTGTGCAGCCCCAGTGTGTACTGTGTGTATTTACTATGTATAAATAAATACACCCACATACATGTATAATTGGTATTACATCTGGGTTACACTTTAGTTTAAGTACTGTACCAGTTTTCTCTATAGTAGCTTATTACCTGGCTATTATTAAGTTATTGGCTGTTTATTAGTACATAAAAAGTACACATTCTGCACATTCTGCACACCCTACCCTATACTTAGGCTTAGATGAATGAATATATATAAAAAGCGTATTTTGAATGTGATTAGTCATCATATGCTGAATCATTTGACAGCACTGTTCATTTGATCTTTTTCTCATCAGCCTTGATCTAATAACGTGTAAGTAGTTCTCCATTTGAGGGGAACTTCTGAAAGGACAAAACCTTTCAAATGATATTCCATTCTTCAAAAGCTGAACACCTTCATTATAGTTTTTGCTGGCATCTAATTGATTCCTAAGCTGTCATTTCTCTTCTGAAAAGCCTCTAACAGGTTTGCATAATTGATTCTCCTCCATACTTTATTCTCAAATAATGTCAATAGTCAGTCAGGCTGATTTCATCCCACCTCACTGCTGATTGGCTGTCGTAAATTTGCATCTTACTTTTGAGGGGTTAACTTATAGTACCATACAAGAATTCTGTATTTGTTTTAATGTGAAGATAATATACGCAGAGTAAGATATGCACCCACTGTTGTTGTTTTTACTGTATTTTTGCCAGATGTGAGTTACTCTAGTGCAGTGGTTCTCAAACTTTTTTCACCAAGTACCACCTCAGAAAAAAATTGTCTCTCCAAGTACCACCATAATGACCGGTATTGAAATACAGTAGCGTAGTAGGCCTAATTAAGCAGCGACAGCACTGCACAGTTCAAAAACGAGGCAGATTAAGTTATTAAAAATATGTATTATTGTCAGCCACTTTAAACATTATAAATAGTTTGAACATTAACTGTGCTTGCAGACAAAAAAAAATTACAGTTTAAATTAAAATGTGCTTTTAGAAGTAGGTTTAAAAAGGCACTGTTCTTAAAGTAAAAAGAAAACTGCTGTAGTAGCCTATTCATCTAAACCTGGAAATGTTGCTTGGACCAGATGAATAATGGTTGTCACATAAATATATACAGTACACACATTTTAATACATTTTGAGATATATATTGTATGTACATATGGCATATTTGCATGTCTTTGAAATCTAAACGTTAACTTGTATTTTAATATGATTTGGAATTACATATTAAAATTAGAAATTTGATCTGCTTACTGCTCGTCATTTACAGTAGGCCTATGTGTGTCAGAAAAGCGAGTGATTAAATGCATATATACAGTGCTTGACCGATTCATACGTGCAGTATTTCCGTGATTTGGTGCGAATGAGATCACATGAGATTTGCGTTAACTGCACACTGACCACTGTTTTCATGCAGACTCGGGTACAGTTCGCAGTCTCTCCGTCTGTGCACACGGAGAGTAACTTTAATTATGTTCTACCTTTAAGCTTCAAGCATGGAAAAGTTGCTTGAGTCTGTTCTGTGTCTCGCGCCATTTGAATCACACCCAAATGAATTAGCACAAATCTGAGGTAACAAACTAAACCGAAAGCCACGCTGCTTTACAAAACAAATAACATTATATATCGAAAGCACGCATTATTTTACACAAACTACGAGCACTCATTTAAACACGTTCGTAATAATTATTTTACCAATGATGCAGCATGGGGAACTTCCTGAATTTGCAGAAATAGTCTGCAGAACAGAAGGGCTTCTCTGGCGATTGTGTATCTGCTCCGCACCGCACACACTGCAAGCGCCGCGCGCCTCTTCCTCATCGCCAAGCAGATTTTTTTAACATCTGATGACGCGATGCACTAAAGTAAACATTTTGGCACAACGGTGTAATCATACGCTTCAGGGAACAGCCAATGCTTTCTGATGTGCGTGTTATATACGCGTCAAAGGGTTAAAAAAGTGTTCATTTTATTATTTTATTATTCAGCGATTCTTCCGCGTACCACTAGATGAAAGCCCGCGTACCACTTGTGTACCACAGCTTGAGAACCACTGCTCTAGTGGATAATGTTGTATGAGTGTTGAGTTTAACACTTAAGTTTAGCTGATTAATTGTCCTTTATCACAAATAAAGAAAAGAAACACAACTGAGGGTATAATACCTAGAACTGACAACAGTCCCATACTCATATTTTATTTTATTTTATTTAATTTAGTTTAATTTAGTTTAATTTAATTTAATTTAATTTAATTTAATTTAATTTAATTTAATTTTGTTTTGTTTTGTTTTGTTTTGTTTTTATTTTTTATTAATTTAATTTAATATTTTTTCATTTTATTTAAGTGCATCTCATTTATGCATTTACTGATATTTGTTATTTGATTATCTTATTGATTATAAGATTTGATTATCTTATTACTATCTTATTTTATTATCTTATATTGATTATATTTTATTATCTTATCTTGGTTTTGTTAATTTGCTTTCATACAAAATACACTAAAATACACTTATTTTACATTTATTATACATTTATTTATTAGATATTTATAAAATACGTGCATTTTTTTTGTAAATAATGCCTAGAAGAATACCCCATATTTAATTTAATTTAATTTAATTTAATTTAATTTAATTTAATTTAATTTAATTTAATTTAATTTAATTTAATTTAATTTAATTTAATTTAATTTAATTTAATTTAATTTAGTTTAGTTTAGTTTAGTTTTGTTTTGTTTTTTTTTGTTTTGTTTTGTTTTGTTTTGTTTTGTTTTGTTTTGTTTTGTTTTGTTTTGTTTTGTTTTGTTTTGTTTTGTTTTGTTTTGTTTTATTTTATTTTATTTATGTTTTTGGTAACACTTTATTTTGATGGTCCATTTGAGTATCAGTAGACTGTTTGCTTAATATCTGTTAATACTGACATTCAAAAGACATTTAACTGACTATAAGAAACTTTGCAAGGACATGTCAACTTACACTAACCCTACCCCTAACCCCAACCTACAGTAACAGTCTACTTATAATCTAATGAGAATTAGTTGCTATGTAACTTAAATTCAACTAACGGACCATCAAAATAAAGTGTGACCTATTTTTGTATTAATTTAACTTAATTTAAATGCTTACATTTATGCATTAACTGATATTTGTTATTTTATTATCTTAAATATAAATGTGTTAATGCCATATCAGGTTGTAAAAAACATTTGAAACCTTATCTTATCATATCACATTACATTTTGGGGAATTTTAGTATTATAAATATTTTATTCTTGTAAGGGAGGCTGGTCCTGGGAAAAATGACCCCTAAAGTTTTTAAAATGTCAAAACATTTGCAAAAATAACCATCTGGGTGATCAAATATACACAGAGTTAGAATTTAACATCTTTTTTTTATCTATTTGACTCAATCTGTCAATTTAGAATACTTGGTTTGACAGTAATGTGAGCATGAAATAGTTTTTGTCAAATCCCAAAATGCAAACTCCATACGCGAATGTGCATGACTTCATAACATTCATAAACTCACATGCATGGCTTCAATGCTTCATAAAATTCGGTGTCTGGCACATTCTTTTTTATAATAAAGTGTCAGAATGATGACAGACCAAAAGCACTAAGCGTGAAACAATAAACAGCTGAAGAAACATTTAAACTCTTTAGCAAAGGTACAACCGGCACTTGATACCCTGTCATAAAGTCCGTTTATTTTACACGTTATATTTTTGAGTGATGATGGGAAAAACTTGCATCAACATGTGGCGATGAGAATAAAAATCCCCTGAAGCCACAGACCAATCATTATTTTAGACCATAAAAGGGACAGTGAAGGGCATTTGGGACTGTCTGTGGAATGTTAAGCCACTCTAAATGACAGATGTCCTCCGCATTCAACTTTATGGCACTTTTGACCTTAATATCAGATATTTTCTGGCTTTGTTTTGTGATTGAACATTATGGTATCTGACAGGAAAATAAGGGAGAGAGAGAGTGGGATGGGATCAAAAACTTAAACTCAATAAAACATATGCCACTTTTATTTAAATATGCTGTAATTAGTATGCGTTCCCAGCACAAACATCTGAGGTTTGAAAATCTTGTTCAATTTTCTTTTGACATGAGGGAATGTTTTTATCACCTTTTTTTCTTGTTGTGTATAATCAGGTAAATTATGTGAGCATATCTCTCTGTAAAAACCTTCAGAATATAAACATGAATAAAGACCAGTCTATGTACAGTAAGTGCTGCTAAAGTGGAGATTTCTGAACGACATTTTTAAAAATGTGCATTATAATTTAAATATGCAGATATAAATGCATAGAGTGCTAGAAAAGAAACATCTAACTTAAAAAAGCACTTTATGAAATGGCAAAAATACCAAAATCTCAAAAATAACACTGCATGAAAAAAGGTTTTGATATCCATATTCATGGAGTTATCGGAAAACATATTGGTCAAACATGTAAAGGTTGACAAGCGTAAAAATTATAAAAGCAAATACAACTTTAAAGGTGTTAAAAATTGTATTTAATACATTACTGTTGTTTAGATGAGTGGTCCAGAGTGTATTTTTAAGGCTTGGTTGTGTTTATAAGATGCAAAGCAATGTGTGCTCAAGCTTCATGTTAAAAATCATGTTATTTTTTCATATATCTTACTTTGATTATATACAGCTACTCACCTAACATGAAAACGACTCTTAAACTTCCTAGTTCCTCTGAAAGTCCGCCCTCAAGAGGCTCTGATTGGTCAGCTAACATAATCTCCTGTGATTTGCAGATCGGAAGTGCTACATCTCTACTAGCACACACTTTGCTGTTGTGTAAATACTGTCAGTCAGTTTAACTGTTAGCCGTATTAGTTTGAGCCTGAATCAGACAAAATGAAGAGCACACAGCTGAAACTCGAGCCTGCTCTCTAAAATATGTGTCTTTCATATATATTCGGGTTATAAGGATGAGTAAGTAATATATAACGTTCACATATCTTTTGCAAGTTCATTATTTGAGATGTAGAATGCAGGGAAAGCAGCATTTCCCGCTGTTTACATAATTGTTTACGTCCTTACTGCAACATACCATTAACGCTAAAATCTGCATTTAATAGATCAGTTTTAACAAATAAAAATACTTACAGGTTGTGGCTCACAATCCACAGCTTCGTCTATTAGGGTTGGAGCTGTTCCTTCTTTGAGGAGATTTTAGCTGAATCCAGCACTGAACTGGGAGAGATTCTGGAAGTTCTCCTTTGTCAAATTCTAGCTATATATTTTTCATAATTCTCTGGCACATAATTAAAATTAAATTGTAAGCACTTCTCTCTTTGTGTTGTGTCTTTTAGAAGCCCAAATACAGAAACACAAGTAGTTCTGAGGATAGAGCAGCGTTTGGACGGCATTTTAGCTTTCTCTGCTATAACATTACAGCGCCTCTGGCCACGACCCTTTGCTGCGCGTAGTGAATGTGTGTAACCTGAAATGTTTATGACTTCATTAACCCGGATGTATTTTTTTTTGGTAGTCCCCAAACTTCATCCGCTGTAGGCTTTTCTAAGGTAACTTTGTAAAAACCAATTATATTCAGAGATGTTGTTTATGTTTATACTTTATTTTTTATGTTATGTTCATACACATCTACATTACAGATGAACTAAAGTTTAAAAATGTGATATCGTAGTGGACCACCTCTTTAATTGAATGTTTCTTTAAAAAAATATCCCACTAAAATCCCATTCAGTGTGTTTACAAACAGATGTTTATTTATATATATATATATATATAAATCTTGTCGGTTGTCACAGTGCAGACCTAAATAGTACAGTTAATACATAGTAAGTGCCACAAAACACTGAAGTGTCCAAATATTGTTTTGACGTTGAGAGTTCAGAAACGTCTCATTGCGTTAAATGCACAACTCTTCCTAGCATGTCTTCGAATGCTTCAATGCTTCCCATCAGTATATTCCCTTTCCCTTCACCTCGCGGGGAGTGTGTGCTGATGGCTGATAATGTTTGCAAGTAAGAGCTTTAGAGCTCTGCACTTCTTCGGGTCAATGTGTCCCTCACAGACTGGAGGAAACTTCTGAATAGAGCCAGAATGCTTTTCATCTCATTTTACCTGAATTGCACATTCATTTTTTTTAAGCTCTCCTGCACCCTCAAAACTATGAGATGTTCATTCATCCTCCAAATTAAAGTAATATGATTTGGAAGGAAGGCCATTTACAGAATTGTGTTCTGAGTCTTGGAGGTTTTACTGTCCATTCAAACCTATTCATATGAGTTATAATACACTCTGTTTTAAAAAGAAAAAGGGCAATTCCAGTCCACCTCAGATCCCAGTGAAACATCAGTGGAATCGAGACTGGCAAAACTTCAGTTGAACTCCTCCAGATGTCATGAAATTTTCATGGCAGCGTTTGCTGGTACTGGGTTTTGAGGGTTTTTTTCTTTTAATAAGGCAGGCCAAAATAGGAAAACACTTTTATAATATTACTGGCATCAAATTTGAATGACACAAAATTGGCACATTATGTATTTCAATCACTGACTGCGAATTTAAAGAGATTGTCCATCCAAAACTGCCATCGTTTACTCACCAGTTACTTGTTTTAAACCTGTTTGACTCACACAGGTCACACAGAAGAAGCCATTTTGATGAAAGCTTAAAACATTGAACCGTTGATTTCCATAGTTTTTTTTTTTTTTTTTTTTTCCTATGGAAGTCAATGGTTGAAGGTTTTCAGCTTTCTTCAAAATATAACAGAATTTTAAAAACTCTTACATTTTTGGAAGAACTTCAGGATGAGTTAATAGTGATTAAACTTAGATTTTTGGGTGAATGAAGTCTTTGGGCTCTATTTTAATGACTAAGGTGAAAAGTCTACAGCGCATGGTGCAAAAGCATTAAGGGTGTGTCCGAATCCACTTTTGCTATTTTAAGGACGGGAAAATATGCTCTGCACCCTGGCACATGGTCTAACAGGGTTGTGCTTATTCTCTTAACGAGTTCTGGGTGTGTTTTGAGCATAGCGTGCATTAAACCAGCCAGTCTCATCTCCCATTGCCTTTAAGAGTCAGTTGCGTCATGCCATGACGCATTTGCTATTTACATGGTGAACTTTGTGAGTGAAATAACTGAATGCTTCACTAGTGAGAAAACAGTTAAACAGTCCATCTGCAGCACGAGGATAAAGAACGAGCCTCCTCCATTCGGCCTCTTTACTTTCTCTTTACTTTACTTTTACTCTTCCTTTACTCCTTTACTTTTTGTAAAGGAAACTGTGGAAACTCACTCCACTGAAGACATTTGTTAGCCTACATATTTCATTTTGTTTGTTAGGCACAACATTTTTTTCAAAACTTTTTTTTAAATTCAGTTCTAATTTCCAGCAAACAAATAAATAAACAATAATAACGAAGTGTGGTCAAAAAACTGAGTAATATCCAAACACACATCTTATTCTTATACCCCACATGGTGATGCATACGTCTCCAAAACCCGACAGGTGAACAAATCTAAACTTGTTTTTATTAAAACAAATATAAATATGCATACTATAAATAATACTACTAATAATATATACAAATACAAATTTTCTGAATAAAGCTCCTCCCCCCAGATGAGTCATGCAGGCAGTGGTTTTTATAATTATGTTGAAAATAATATTTTTTGTAACATTTTGATTCTTTAATTTAATTTTTTTCATTTGTAAAGATATTTGTGTTTTGCTGTACATTCTGTGTATATTAATATATGTGTGCGTTTGGAGCTGCATAGGCACATAACTAACGCACTCTGCACTGGACTTTAGACCGACTTTCAGTTGGTCAATGTCGCTGTCCATTTCAGTTGCTCAAAATAGCAACGTACCAACAATGCACCTTAACACACCTCCTCAACCAGTTGAGTTGGTTTGCATAGACCAGTATTTTACCATTATTTTATTCACAATTACTTACAGTTATTTCATTTTCAACAGTTTATCATTATTCCTTTGCTTGCATTTATGCTTATGCTCAACTATTTTTATGTTCATTATCATACATTTACATTTTTTTGTCATAAGAGGGTTTTTTTGTAGTTCATTTAAAATAACATAACTGAAGAGTCTTAACATCACATATTGCATGAACATTTTAGGGAAATTTACTATTGTGTTCATAGAGATTTTATTCAGAGAGACTGATTCAGAATGTGCCTTAAACCCCTTGAAAAGGTTAAAAATAAAAAGAAAAGATTAAAAGATAAAAGGACGTTTGATTTGTTAGAACTTAAAAAACACCAAATTTCTTGCTCATTCCTTTTGCAAAAAAAAAAAAAAAAATGACTGTTGCAATTAATTTGTTAGAGCTTAGGAACCACCAAATTACGTGCTCATTCTAGCCTCAGGCTGACATAATTTACTCTTCCACCTCACAGGCGCTCGTCCAGCTTTTAAATCATTAATATTTCTACACATCCTGCCAATATAAAATTACATTTTCCAACACTTGACAGTATGTGGGATGAAAGCCAAAACATCAGGGGGCTTGTAGGGGGTCTGGTTTTTTGCTCCTCTGAGAGATTTACATTTTGTATGTGTGTTTCAAGTATTTTCACCCAAATCACCTCAGATGTTGTTCTGCATTAAATTAATCTCCAAATAATATGCACATACAATGCCAAAGGTTGTTTAGCACACAACACAAGCATCAAACTGTTATTTTTGTATTTGTTTTTGTCAGTTTTGTTAATGTTGATAAAATTCGGAAAGTGATTAAATAGAATTAGATTGAAAATATAAAAGAATAAATTCCCTTTCTTCTGTCTGATCATTTAAAGAAATGTAAAAAAAAACTCCCTGCAAATTTTTACAAGCTGATCAGTTTCATTCTGACTCCAAATTTAATCTTTTCAGGTTTGAGGGCAAAATAAGTAGTTCAAAAACTCAGTAGGTAGACTAAGTAGTACTAAGTAGAGGAGATGATAAATTCCAGGTAATTAGCATGAATGGTTTTGCCAAAACGTGCAAAAACGCAACATTATTCATCTCTAAATCTAAAGACCCCCAAATGAAGCTATCAAACAGTTGCAGTTTATTTATTGTGGTAGATGTAAAAGCTTAACTCTATATTATTATACCTGCAAGTAAATAGGTAAACGTAAGTTTTTGTCTCACACATGTTGATCGTTATTATTAACATTACCCAATGTTCTAATGCTTTATGGCCTTGTTTGTCTTAAAATAAATGAAAAGGTGATTGCAGACTCTTTTAAAAGGATAAACGTGTGGGTATGTTAACAGGTCAACAACTGTCCACCTACTGCCACAACATTCCACAGTATAATGCCATTTATTCTTGCTGTATTTTTGTGTGTGGGCATAAAAGTCAATAGCATGAGAAGAGTGGTGAATGGTGTGACCCAAAATCTGTTTAGCTCTATTTTTTAGGATTCACTGTACATCACTGTATTTTGTATGCACATAGGAATATGGAATGGGAATATACATGTTCTTACAGCTGGGAAATTATTGTAAAATTAACAATAAATACTGCATAGCTATCAAAAACATTAATAGACAACCTGGACATTCAAAATTTCTGTGGATTCATGGTTTATAATTAGGCATAACGTCATTTTTATTTTATTTGTTAAACTATTGATGGAATTTTTTCAGTATTTAAAAATATCAAATGTTGTGAAATAAGCTAGGGGCGTGCGGGCATGAAAGTAACGTGGGACGCAAGTAACAAAGCGATTTTCTCGAAGCCCTGACAATATTTGCGTTTCAGCTGTAGCACATTCAGCATGCACCCCTTAACGGAGCTGCCAAATATCACCTGATTTCGGAACTGTGTCCTGCAGTTAGCTCCACATTTCTGTTTTTAAATGCAGAAAGTAAATTACTGTAGCAGCTCTTTTTCCTTTATTACAAGTTGTGTTTCTCTATTCATGTGTCACAGTAATGATCAATCTACAGGTTATTTCAAGAGTTCACACTTAGATATGCTTAACGTTTATAGCATGCTGTCCCGGGAGAGAACCCTGAGCTCGGAGATACTTGAGCCCATGGCTCCTGCTCGGTCAATAAGCATATAAGGGGATCCGAGATCAGGAAGGTCATGAGAGCTCTCCCTTAGAAAAGGGAGGAAAAGGAGGAGATGGGGTGGAAGGGGGGATTCTAGCAAAACGAAGATAGAGCAGTAGGTAGAAAACGATCCATTTATAGTAAGTGGATATAAATGGATATAAATCCACTCTGATTGGATTATTACTGATTACAAATGAGCAGCCAGGCGTGCTTAATCATATCACGTGCTCTTCTTCAAATTAGTTTATGAAACTTTACTTAGTACAATAACACATCCTTGAGGCTGAAATATCTGAGATTATCAGTTTAAAAGCAAATCAGGTTTAAATGGCAAGAGTTCCTGTGGAGACGAAAGTAACACTGTTTGTGTTCCACTGCTTTTTTCACTTCCACATTAGAGTTTGCAGTTTTTGGATTCACATGTTTTCAAAAATGAATGCATATTTCAAATGATGATAATAATAATAATAATAATAATAATAATAATAATAATAATAATAATAATAATAATATGTTTAAAAATTGTAGAAAACTTTTACATTTTGCATTGTTGGATTGCTTTTGAAACATTTGATGGAGCTGAAATTAAACATAAAAATGCTGTTTAATATTTTTGGCAAAAATAAAGGGCACAATATGTTTGCAGTGCACATTGACATGGTCATAGTCAGATATATTTGAAATAAACAAGATTAAGCCAGTAAATCTAGCAAATATTGCTCGTGTGTTTCTTTCATCCCTAATGGAGGGGTCAGAAGTAACAATGTGCAACTTTTGTTATGTGGTAAAGTTATGTGAAGTTGTTTTACATTGATACAAAATGACACCTGATTTTGACCACTGATGTGAGTTAGTAACCACAGCAAAATATATATTTCTGCCAAAAACATTTTCTTTTAAATCAGGTTTTTATGAGAAATGTTACTTTTATCCCCACTCTCCTCTACAGTATGTTTCCAGACATGTTTAGAATACTTCAGAAGTGTTCATGAATCAATATTTAGTGGAATAATCCTGATTTTTTTTTTTTTTTGAGAACAACAACACATTTTTTATTTTATTTGACCAATTGTCATTTTCTGAAAAGATTTAAATAAAATAAAAAGTCTAAAAATGTTAATCTTTGTATTTAAGATATAGAATAAGTGATATTAGACATAAAAATTCAATAGAATAGCACACAGTTTCATTATTTTTTCCATAGCTGATTATATAATACTCCATTCGGTTAAACTGCGCGAAACAGCTTCATTCAGCGAAATATATAATCGTTTATGATGTCAAACTTCCAAACGTGCATCGGAAACGCGACTTAATAATAGCGTCCATTAATATTTTATCTCTTCCTTTTCTTTTCCAACAGATTTCTTCAAAACAACATCATTCAGACAGTCTCAAGCCGAGCCTTCAGTGGATTATTCACTTTACAGAGACTGTGAGTGCTTCTCTCTCCTTATCTTTCACTTTAGATCAAAAGATTATGTGCTGTATATGGTTTGAGTCGTGGTGATAGTCGATGCAATTTCAGTCTTTTATCAGCGTCTTGTCCGTTATCAGAGAATGTGGCCACGGTAGAGGTGTTCAGATCTCTCCAGCCGAACAATAGATGCAGAATGTGTCTCAGACTGAAGATTGTACCTTGCACTAGAGTGTGACGCGTGTTCAATGATGCTTCTGCTGGCAACTTTGAGCAATAGAGCTTTCTGTAGGCAGTTTGAACTAACTTTTTGCGACTGGAATCTAATAATGGTCTTTTCCTCACAGCAGCTCTGAGATCTGCTTGGTCCCAGAAGCAGTGGAATGAAGGACAAGTGTGATCCGGGGAAGTTGATGATATATAACGTTGTAAATCATTAGAGAAAGACAGCCGACTGGGTCTGAATGATAAACGACATTATAAATTATAAATTGCAGTTTTTTGGGGGAATTACAAACATTTAGGGTTTCTGTTCCAGTGTGTGTTTAGTTCTTTTAAAAGCATTTCAGATGAACACAGCATGTGGTCTAGCGATGGGTTTTGCAGAGCTCATCTTCATTTGGATTCTTGACAGGCTAATCTATTATTTTTACGCCTGTAAAATTGATCCTTTGGATAATTTAATGCTTAATTTTGACAGAGGATGAAGCATTTTTTAATCGATATCGAGTCTGTGTCTCTAATTAAAGCATGTTTTGTGCAGGTTTCTCAGCCAAAACCACATAACCTATTTAGGACCGGGTGTATTCAGAGATCTGCACAAGCTAGACTGGCTGTGAGTATGCATCATAACACATTTACTCACTTAAAATTGCGGAAATTACTTCTTGTTCCCTTTCATCAAATATTAGCCATGAAATAAATGAGTTGGGACATTAAAAGGCCCTGATGTATACCAAGAGAAAATGAACCATGCATTTATGGGGCGTAATTTTAAACAAAATGAGCTAAACTGTAGTTTGTTTCCAGAAAAGTTCAGTTTTACTGTCAAATACCTTCAGAATACCATTGGTCAATTGCATTAAATATATAGCTCACCCAAATAAATGAGTATTCTGTCTGTAATTTATTATTCATCCTTGTGTTGTTTAAAACATGTAAGACCTTTTATGTATCTTTGGAACACAAATACAGATATTTTAGAATATATTTTTGGTTATTTTCTTGAACGACAACTGTTGCTCGTCGATCGATCATTAATCATTAACCAACAAAACAACTCAGGCTCATTGTGAAAACGTAGCCCTATATAGGTATATACAGGTCAATCTGTGCTTTTGAAGACACTATCAGTTGGGTTTAGGGAAGGAGGAGGGTCGGTCACTAAATCGTACAGTCAGTCAGTTGCCAGCGGACTCTATTGGTTTTACTCGAGAACAGGAGGCGCGAATGGCACTTGCGAGATAAATTTGAGATCACAAAAAGGCTACACAGCAGCTAGTGGACTCGTGAAAACAAAAACTGGGATGTATTTGGCGATCTCCAGAAATGTATTTAGGGGTACGTTTCAGAATGAGCCTGGATTGTAAAAAAAAGTCGATTGTTTAGTTAGATTTATTGAACATTAAAAATAACACCAGAATAAAAGGGCATATATAAAATTAATAGTTTTGCTCCACACTCTTCCGCTACTTCATCCCTTATTTTTGTGCATAAATCTGTTAGATTACTTGGTATAAAAAATTGTGATCCACACCAATAAAATCAGTCTTCTTTTTTCGTTATCATCTTATGCACGCTACCCTAACCCATGATGCACCGGGAGAGAATTCATGATTTGTGAGTGAAGTAACGCAACTGTTGTGAGTAGATTGCTTGATCATGACAAAATAGCGGATGTAGTACATCCGAGTTCCATTCATACTACTCACATTCATACTATATACTGTAGAATTAGTGCTGTGCGATTTGGGTAAAATATCTAATTGCGTATAAAATAATGAAATATATAATAACATCAAATTTTTTAAAAGTTATTTTATTTAATATTTTTAGCAGATATTGTGATTTCGATTTGATTTGCGGTTTAATTTTGTAGTCAAGCTTCAGCTCAATAATCTGTATTGTAGCTTCTTACTGCTAAACTGCAGTGAGTGTTAGTTAAAAAATGAACTGAAAAGATATTAACTTACTTCATTTTTAAATATTCTGAAATGAAACATGAAATGAAAACTAATTTTTTCTCTAGAGCAAACAATAAACACAAATAAAATGACCTTACTTTTCTGGAAACAAGTTGAACTCAAATTAGGAAGATAGTTTAGCTTATCGATGGATTTGCTCTTGAGTGTTTGGACTCTCAGTAGTGAATATTAAAGAACTGAACTGAACTCCAAAACTGGAATGACACTGTTACAATTTACTACAACCTTCTATGTGAAGCTGCTTTGGCACAATCTACTTTGTAAAAGGGCTATAGAAATAAAGGTGAATTGAATTGAATTATGAAAACAAAAAATTATGATAATTCTAAAAACAACAAACACTCAGTAAACTAACATGGCTGAAACAACTGTGTGTCACTGGCAATACTTTCAGTTAACTTTTTAGCAAGACACTCATCACTCGATTGGCTAGTAAGACTGTCACAGTCGGCAGTCACGCATTTGCTCTGGGCAGGGGAAATTAAGTACTAAGAATATATTTCTTATCCCAGCCGCTAATTGCAATCATGATTTCGATTAATCATACAGCCCTATAATGTTCGAGTAATACATTCAAATTCAAATGTATAGTATATAATAAGTATATAATCAGTATATCAGTATATAATAAGTAGCAGGCAATTTTTAGACGCAGCTTAACCTTTTTAATTTGTATTTGTGTCTCTGGGGATCCACCTTCTTTGTACGTTATTTCAATTCATTCCGTCAAGGTCAGACATTCGCAAGAAAAACAATTACAAATTTAAACCACGTAGAAACTTTCAAGAAGCAAAAACAAACTCTTGCGTTTGATCCAAGGATGTGTCTCTTTCTGACTGCACGCAGACTGAGGTGTTTGGCAGGAAAGTAACGTGTGCTGTTATTAATAATTTAAGGAAGGGTCTTCTCATAGGATAAGGAAACGCCATCTCATGCATATTTTTACAAGTGTAATGTGCTATGTCACTTCCTGGAAGACGGAATTAGCATAAAAGTTTAAACAGTTTAAAATAAACATGCAGAAATGTCAGAATTGATTTAAACCCTAAGCTAAGAATCTCCGTGAGAATATCAAACTGGTAACCATTAATTAGCAGCATTCTGTTTTTGAATACATCCAGATAATTTCTGTAAAAATATTTTAACATCATATAGAAATGAACTTATTTATGTACATAACAAAAATCCTAGAATAAATTTTTGGATGTTTTTATTGTATCACATTTTATATTATATTTTCATCATTCATTAATTTTCCTTCTGCTTAGTCCTTGATTTATATTATATATTATATAAATGTTTATATTTTTATTTTCTGACAAGTTTAGTTTTTATTAATTAATTTTCCTGAGCTTCATTCACTGTTGTCATTTTGCTTTACACACTGAGTATGTTTACATGGACACCCACGATCCAATTTTAATATGATTAAAACAATACTCTGATTAAGTATTGTAATTGTCTGATTAACCATGTAAACAGTGATTTTTGATGACCTTCATTCAGTGCAGTCGTGTAAAAACCACAATCAAACTATTACCGTTGTAGGATTTTTGCTGCATTTTGCGACAGGATAGTCTATACACACACGGCTGTTTGACCATATTGGACCACCGCTGTTGTTTTTTTTCCCTTATCAAATTTCATCAAAACTCTTCCAGCGGTTCATACTTGCATCCAATATCTCATTTGTCACACGGTGGCATGCATGAAATGTTCCTGAATGACAGTGAAAGTGCCAAACTGCAATTAAAGTCGACAAATTAAAAATGAAACACCCGATTACTGATGTCCTTGTAAATGTAGTCAGTGTTAATATCTGCAAAAATTAAAAAAAACCTTGACTTTATTTACTCATCCAATTTTTTCGACCATGTAAACAGAAAAATTCATGAAAATGGGCACGATCAGATAGACATGATGTGGTCTGTGGAATAGCTCAGAGGTTGTAGAATTTGGCTCTGGACTAGAGCTGAAAACAGAATGTGTTTTTTTTTTTTTTTTTTTTTGCGAAAAGAAGCTGAGAATTACTTGGGTGGCTTGTCGGGTTGCCAGCACAGATGCAGGCTGGACAGATTCACGGAGTACTAGAACAAGCACAGTCCCACTCAGAAGAGTGGCCAATGAGATATTTCAGCTTTTCGTGTAAAAAAAAAATCTGACGTTCTAATAATGTTTTCCTGTGCTTAAAGCTTTATAAAAGACATTTCATTACTGGTTTTATTGTTTTATCCTCAGAGTCTTGGACCACAATCCTCTTAAAAGCATCACTCGTGATACATTCATTGGTCTGAGGTCACTGACATATCTGTAAGTATCTTGTTGGTTTTTTCATTTCATTAAACCTCACAGTTACCCTCTGAGGAAAATGTCAAGCTTTATTTAATCATGAATTCAATCATGTTTCTCTCCATGTTTTTCTCAGTGAGAATGTTTCTCTTACCATTTAAAGGTGAAGTGCTTGGAAATGTGGATTTTCTATTCAATATTTTATGTAATCTCAACTGAAAAACAAGGAGACGGTGGCACATAGAGTAGCTCCTCCTCTTTTAAAAAAGCAGCCAATAGCATTTTACATTATCACTGCTCTGCCAGTGAGAGTGGTTGATCAAGCACATCAAATAAAAAGCAGATGAGAAGCGTCTTGAAGGGGCGGGGCATGTCAGATACTAGAGATCATTTGATTGGTCAAGATTTGATGGGAAACTGAAGTATTATATGACGTTACAAAAAAAGGTGCTCTATTGGATTGAGAACTGGTGACTCTGGAGGCCATTTGAGTACAGTGAACTTATTGTCATGGTGAAGAAACCAGTCTGAGATGATACGCACTTTATGACATGGCGCGTTATCCTGCTGGAAGTAGCCATCAGAAGATGGGCACAGTCATAAAGGGATGGACATGGTCTGAAGCAATACTCAGGTAGGCTGTGGCGTTGACACAATGCTCAATTGGTACTAATGGGCCCAAATGAGCCAAGAATATATCCCCCAATCCATTACACCACCACCACCAGCCTGAACCATTGATACAAGGCAGGATGGATCCCTGCTTTCATGTTGTTGATTGGCATGGGACGAAAACCATTTTCAAGGTATACCGCGGTATGGAAAAGTCAAAGTTTTCATACCGGCAAAGTTTTCTGCTATACCGTTTCTAAGGTATGAGTAAGATTGTTTTTTTTGTTTTTGTTCTGGAAAGATATCTGTGTTTTTGAAACAAATGAATTATTTAGCCTGACATGTTTACTGCTCCAAAATATTTTAAATGTTTCTCAAAATAAAATATACTGTGTTCATGGGGGAAAAAGTAAAAATTTTTAGCCAAACATTTAAAAAGAATATATTTTAGTGCAGTAAACACAATACCGTCATACCGTGAAACCGTGATTTTTTTATCCAAGGTTATCATACCGTCAGAATCTTATACCGACCCATACCTAGTTGTTGATGCTAAATTTTGACCATATCATCCAATTGTCCCAGCAGAAATAGACTCATCAGACCAGGCAACGTTTTATGTATTGTTTTTATTAACGTAACTATTGTCCAATTTTGGTGAGCCTGTGCAAATTGTAGCCTCAGTTTTCCTTTCTCAGCTGACAGGAGTGGCACCCGGTATGATCTGCTGCTGTAGCCCATCCGCCTCAAGGTTGGACGTGTAATGCATTCAGAGATGTTCTTGTGCATACCTCAGTTGTAACAAGTGTTTTTTTTTTGAGTAACTATAGCCTTTCTGTCAGCTTCAACTAGTCTGGCCATTCTCCTCTGACCTCTGGCATTAACAAGGCATTTGCGCCCACAGAACTGCCCCTTACTGAATATTTTTTATTTTTCTGACCATTTCCTGTAAATTCTAGAGATGGTTGTGCATAGGGCTGGCTGATAAACCATATTATATCAAATCGCGATAAAATTTATGTCAATTACAATAATACGCTCTGAATTAAAAAAAAACTCTATATTGTTCTAAGAGCCAATCACACAGCAGAAATGTATAACAATGGGAATCTGAAAGTGTGCTGGTATAAGAGATGTACCTAATTTAAAAAATGTAATACCATTTAATGTACCCACTAATTTTTGTGGCTTCAGTCATTGTTGGAGTACTCTTTAAATCTGGAAGGATGAACAACTTATAACGAAATATATATCGTTATCGTTCAGTGTGGAAAATAATTATCGGAATTACATTTTTGCTATATCGCCCAGCCCTAGTTGTGTGTGAAAATCCCAGTGGATCAGCA
This sequence comes from Danio albolineatus, assembly GCA_903798035.1. Lineage (NCBI taxonomy): Eukaryota > Metazoa > Chordata > Actinopteri > Cypriniformes > Danionidae > Danio > Danio albolineatus. Next base: position 9,869,116 of record CAIGQQ010011173.1, on the reverse strand, counting down.
GTTTCTGAAGTACTCAGACCAGCCTGTTTGCTACCAACAATCATGTTCAAAGTCACTTAAATCACCTTTCTTCCCTGTTCCGATGCTCGATTTGAACTGCAGAACATTGTCTTGAACATGTCTACATGCCTAAATGCATTGAATTGTTGCAATGTTATTGGCTGAATAGAAATTTGCATTAACGAGCAGTTGCACAGGTGTACCTAATAAAGTGTAGATATCTCTGAAGACTAACATACTGTTACATCTAACATCTAAAAAATGTTATTTTAATTTCACTGTACTTCTTAAGAAAAATAAATTAGTAGCATTGTCTTTCAGTTATACCACTGTATAAATGATCCGTTCAGGATTTTTCCAGTTGCTGTGCTCTAAATCAGCGCAGTGGCTTGATTCCCACAACAATTTGAAATGTCAGAAGCACATCTGTGTTTAACAGTATTTTCTGCATTCACTTGACGATTATAAGCATCTCAGAGGGAACGTCAACATTAAATGTGCAGGGACTTTATTGTTGAAGTAACAAAGCAAGCAATCTAGGGAATGCTAACCCTGAAATGCTGCCAAATGTGTTTCTGCAACAAGACTCAACAAAACATTGATGAGACAACTTTTTGATCTTTCCACAGTAACAAAGAACTGTCTGTACCCACAAAAAGGCAGACGTTTTACACTTTTAGCTTTCAATGTGGGTTGCCTGAAGGCCATCTCGCAGTATTTTCAACAGTTAGTAAGAAAATCATTATCATAGCCCCTCATCAGAATGTCTTTAATATCCGTGAAAAAGTCCTCTGGCTACCAGTTCCACTGCCCAACTTTTGTGATAACTGCTGTGCCAGAAACGACTAAGGAAATTTATTCCCGTTTCAACTTTTTTTTTTTTACTTTTCCCTCAATGAAAAGAATTCATTTATATTTTATTACTGCTCTCCTGATATTTTCATATCATCAGTGTTCACTTGCGTTTTTTTTCTTTTCTCGTTAGACTCTGTCAGAACCGGTTTTACGTGCTGTGGTTGTATTACGTAGTCTTTTGTGCTTTCACACACAGGGCTGTGAACATTTTTGTAAAAACAACAACAAACTAATTAGATGACTAATTATTTGTTCTTCTTCATTATGAGAGTGAACGTGTTGGATACTTTACAGTTCCTCCAGTTCTTCAGTGAAAAAAAATTGCAAAGTTATATCACATTTTTTGGTGGTAATGCGACATGTTACTGAAAAATAATTACATAACTTAAGGTCCCACAAAAACAAGGCAGCACTTGTTGAAGTACCAATTCTCATTATAATCTGGTGGCTTATTAGCTGCCTATTATTAGAATATAGGCTGCTTTTTAATACTTATAAAGTACAAATTGTGCATGATCTTATTAATGTTAGGCTTTATTAATAGCGAGGATTGTATCTAAACCCTTGTGTGATGTTTTTATCCACTCTGGGGTGATGTAGACAACCCAGGCTCATTCTGAAAACATAGTCCTATTTACGTTTCTGGAGGCCGCAAAACACATCCCGGGAGGTACGTATTTTTGCACTTTGTTTTCGCAAATTCACGAGAGGCCGATGCGTACTCTTTTTGACATCTCAAATTTCTCTTGCGAGTGCCATTCACGCCTGCTGTTCTCATGTAAACCCACAAGAGGCTGTTGTTGACTGACTGTTTAACTGACTCAATGACTGACTGACTGACTGACTGACCGACCAATTGACTTACCCACCCTCCTCCTTCCCTAAACCTATCCAATTTTATCAGTTGACCCGCCCACACACTTCTCTAAACCCAACCAACAATTTTCAAAAGCAATCCAGAAAAAAAGAAAAGCCCTCATCACATTTTTAGTTTTCAGATTTTACCGCGTTCGCACCGTTATTTACTGGTTTAATTTATTTTTTAATTCTGTTTTTGTCTTACCCACTTTCTGGAACCGCTCTTCACCGGACTCAAACCCCTTCATTGTGGTCAACTCCTCTTTGCGTATCAAGTCCACCGACAAACATGGTGAGCTAACGGGAAAAACTAATTGCAGCAGGAAAGTCGTCCACATGGAGGTGAGCAGTCAGCTGGTAAACATGAAAAGGAATGGCGTCATACCGTCCCCGTAGCATTCATTTATAAAAAATGAAATGCAGCCATACTGTACGTAACTTTGACTACATAATGTGTGGTCCCCAGAAACGTACATAAGACTACGTTTTCAGAAAGAGCCTGTGTTGGATGTAGAGGCTTAATTTGGCCACAACTCTCTCTGTGTTTCAGCAAATGGAATGCTTTTTGGTGATAAATCTGATTTTGACACATATTTTCGTAAAATATTTTGGAATTTGTAAAAAGCTCAACAATACACTCTGGGCAAATTTACTACCCTTTCATTATATTGGTGGCTGTTTTTGCCCTATTGACTTCTATTATAATCACATTTTTGTATTGCGAAGCCATAGCACCAAAAAATCATGCATTCTTGATATTTTTGTGGTTTCCCCTGTAGAAAAGTTTGAAAAATTTGTAATTTTTACTGTCGATCATCATTTACAGTGCAAAAAAGCTTTTTTTACGGGTTTTTATATGGAGTATAATGTGTGTGAGAGTGTAATAGAGACCTTTGCACACATACCTTGATATGTCAGATATGATATGTCAAATCAAAATAAGCTCTCAGAACACAATCAACATAGTAAGTGTATTTATGCATGCACTATAATCTGCTGTTTTACTCCATAGAACTCTATATAAAAGCCAGAACCTTTTTTGCACAGGCCCATTTAATGGGTTAATGCCGCCAATGGATGATCAACGGTAAAAATGACAAATTTGACCTCTTCCCAACAGGAAAAACCACCAACAATAAAGAAAGCATGACTATTTGGTGTCATGGCTTTACACTCAAAAAATGTGGTTATAATTGAAGTGAATGGGGCAAAACAGCGATGAACATAACGAAAGGGTAGTCAACTTGAACAAAACACAAGGGTTAAAATAAATGTGGATTGTGCGTCACGATCTCTGTTGTTTTGACATGCACCTGTTCAATGGACCAAAATACTATTGTCAATAACTGTGCTAACAGGGCTTGAAACATAAATACTGATGAATGGAGAATTATCCCACTTAATTTCCTAACATATAATGTCAAATGCCAAACCGGAACCAATTATAACCCATTTTGAGGCTTCTGATTGACCAACATGACTTTATGGTTTGCATTATATCGCCACCTGTTTAAAACCATTAAACAAATGTCGAAAAACTGTTAATAAAAATACCTGTGTACATGTGGACATGGCCTCAGTTACCTGGACATAATCTAGAAAGACACATTGAAACACAGATCCGGAGAATACTACAAAAATCTTCTGCTGCATTGATAGTTCACAGTTTGTAACAGTGTTAACAAAAAGGAGTCTTTCTAGAGTTGTAGGTAGAAAAAGAGCTTTGGTTCAAGTAGTGAGAGAAAGATGATAGGCGCTCTGGTCGAGCTTCATGATCATAATAAGAGAATTACAGAAAATGACAGAAGTAGAAACATCACTGCAGCACTCCAGTAATCTGAGCTTAATGAAAGACTGGTCAGACTTAATCCTCTCCTCCATGTCGACACTCAAAAAAGCTGCTTGGAATTGGCAAGAAAAGGACTGTCAGACTGTGAGAAACAAGATTCTCTGGTCTGATGAATTTCAATTTCAGCCATCATGTCTGAAGGAAAGCTGCCACCGCTCAGCTCCTGCTCAATAACATCCTAATAATGAAGCACGGGGATGTGTTTGAGTGGCTGGAGCCGCTGGAGTTATCAGTGTGGAAGAAAAGCGCAAAATGAAGGAGTAGCTCATGAGAAAAAATAAATCTATGACTGTTGGACTTCTCAGACAGACATCTTGGTTCAAATCTAAAAACGGTTGTCCATAGACTGCCCCATCAAATGATGAGGGGATAAAAGTTATTCGAAGTTAACACTGTTTCGCAAACAGGCTGCAAAAAAAATTGGAACGACAAAAAAATGACAGTGGAAAAGAGTTAGGAGACCATTTGAAAATGCTTTGATCAGTCTTTGATTTTTTTTAAGGGTTTGAGTAAAATGTTGATATTTTTTATGTTCTGCAAAGGATGTATAATTTTGGTAACACTTTAGTTTAAGTAACATTTAACACCATTTACTACTCTCTTATCACCTATTATTAAGATATAAACTGTTTGTTAGCACTTATACAGTTTGATCTTATTCTACATCCCTAAACCTACCCAAATTGGAAACTCAACTACTACTTTAGTAACTATTAATAAGCAGTTAATTATTAGTTTATTGACCTGAAATCTTAGTTAATGGTTTGTTAATAGCATGAATTGTACATTACAAGAAAGTGTGAGTATAATTTTTATTCCGAAGTTCAAATAAAAATATTGCTATTCAGACATTAGTCAGTCAAAATACTAAATGTTTTCATTTGTGGTCATTAAAGATGCGCATGAATGAAAATAATGAACATAAATATGCCTGACATGGTATCATTTTTGTTATTTTGACCATCAATGGTTTTACGCAGCGCATGTTACGCAGCGGAAGCCCTTCTAGCCACAACACAGTACTGGGAAACACCCATAAAATCTTACATTCACACACACGCACCTATACACTACGGCCAATTTAGTTAACCCAATTCACATGTAACGCATGTCTTCGGACTGTGGGGGAGACCGGAGCACACGAAGGAAACCTGCGCCAACACGTGGAGAACATGCAAACTCCACACAAAAATGCAACCTTCTTGCTGTTAGGCATCAGTGCTATCCACTCAGCCACCGTGCCACCCTTTTATGTAATTTTAAGCAAAAATGAATGGTAACACTTTAAAATAATGGTAGTTAATGAATTTACATACAGGAACAAACCATTAGTAATCAATTTAATACAGTATATATTCAACTATGTCAACATTAGTTAATGTTATTAAAGTTAAATAACGTTAATGTTAATGCATCTTAATTCAAGCGTTGACTAATGTTAAAAAGCACAACTTTGAATTTTAACAGTGCATTAGTTAATGTTGAACTATGATTAGTAAATGCTTTACAAGATTATTCATACTTAGTTAATGCTAGTAAATAAATTAACTAACATTAACTAATGGATTGTTATTCTACAGTGTTACCCAAAATATAAATAAATAAATAAATAAATAAATAAATAAATAAATAAATAAATAAATAAATAAATAAATAAATAAATAAATAAATAAATAAATAAATAAATAAATAAAATAAACATTTTTAATCTGAATAGTCCTTAGACATCAATAATTTTGTCTCTACTGTATATACTAGTGTTTCTTACAAAAAAGCATCAACAAAAAAGTCATTCTAAATGTTTTAACTATTAATTTTTGTGCCACTCATGTTTTACTTACTTGATATTAAACAATGAGTTCATGTCAAAGTAAAAGTACCTGCAGCATGGACATTTCACAAATTTTGTGGCCATATTTGCACTTTGCATAATTGACAGTGTCTTTACTGAACTGGGCTTTAAAATAGCTCTGACTATGTGTGCTATCAATTTTATACCTGTGATTACTTATTATATATATTTTATTTGTCCATCTTAGAATGAACACATGGGACAATTTTACATTATTTGCAAAGTATAATTGAATCACTGGCGTCCTCTAGGGAGGTATTTTGAAGAAAGGTTTTATTTGTGTTTCTACACCATAATGAAAAAAGGCTTCTCTCGGGACTGCTAACTAATAACAGAAAAAAGCTATTGAGATATTAAGCATAAGTGCAAAGAACAGTCATCATGAAATGAACTTTTACTTAAAGATATGTATCTGTATTATTACTAAAGAGATTACCCGCTTGGTGAGAACATTTTTGCTTCGGTTCACTTCAAATTCCAATGCCTGTAATGGCTGAAATAATGGTAGGACATCTTTTAAATGCTTTCCAGACGACTAGCTTTGTCTGCAGTGTAAAATCTTAAAGGGATAGTTCACCAAAAGCTGTAAATTCAGATATCATTTACTCAGCTTTCGTTTGTTACAAATCTGGTACAGTATTATTTGAGTTAGTCAAAAGATTTTTTTGAAAATACCTGAAAACTTGTAACCATTGACTTTTAATGATGTTTGTTTTTCTGTGTTTTAAGCTTTCATTTTGAAACTCATAAAGATTTAGAAACATTTGAGGGAGATTAAATACTGAGTAAATTAAAATTTTTGAGTGAACGAGCACTTAAGAAAATTATTCTTCCAGTCTTTCTTGTTTAGTTTTAAATAAATACTTTACAGAAAGTGTCCTCTGCTATAAATATATAAGCTTTTAATTAATTTTTGTTTTTTATTTTATTTTATTAATCAGGATTTATGATTATTCTATAAATTTTTAGAACAATCCATATTTTCACTTTCTTTGTTTTAAGCTATTTTCCTGGTGTTTTTGACTAAATGACATACTCTTAGGGCTCTATTTTAATGATCTAGCTGCAAAGTCTAAAGTGCATGGATGGCACAACAGCATTAAGGGCTTGTCCGAATCCACTTTTGCTATTTTAAGGATGGAAAAGTACAGTTTGCGCATGGTCCAACAGGGTGTGTTTTGAGCATAAACCAATCAGAGTCTCTTCTCCCATTCCCTTTAAGAGTCAATTGCATTGCGCCATGGTGCATTTGCTATTTACATCGCGGACTTTGTTAGTGGACAAGCTGAATGCTTCACTAGCAAGAAAACAGTTCATCTGTAGCGAGAGGATAAAGAACGAGCCTCCTCCATTCGGCCTCTTTACTTTCTCTTTCGTGGATAAAGAAACGGTGTTGTATGCACTCCACTGAAGACATCCATTAGCCTACATACTCAATATCATTTGTTGGACACAGAAATTTCTTTCAAAACTATTTCTAACTTCAGTTCTAATTTCCAGAGTTATATCCAAACACATCCTATGCCAAACATATCCTATAACCTGACAGGTGGACAAATCTAAGCTTGTTTTTATTAAAACAAATATAAATATTCATATAATAAATAATACTGCTAATAATAATTACATTATATAAATGTAAATTATCATAAATAAATTTTTAAAAAGCCCCCCAAAATTAAGAAGGCATGAAGACAGTCGTTTTTATATTTTTCTAGAAAATAATAATTTTTGCTATTTTTCTATTCCTTAATTTTTTTTATTAGTAACAATATTTGTGTATTACTGTAAATCCTGTGTGTATTAAGCAATGTGTAAGCGTTTAAGGTGCACAACTAACGCACTCTGTGCTGGACTTTAGACAACCATGAGTACACAAAGTGGCGCAAATGAATTTGCTATTTAAACAATATGGTGCAAAGCAGGAAAACGGTTTACTGTTGTGCTGGTCTGAAAATAGCAACACATCGCGGCAAACATGTCTTGCGCCTTATTGCGCCGGGTGTATGATAGCGTATCTGTTCAGTAAAAAATCATTTTACAATAACGTAAATGACAATTTTCAGCTTATATGCTTATGAAGCAGCAGACACCTGTCGGCTAGCAGGACACAGCTCATCTGACAGAAAACCTTGATTGTTTTTTCCTCTGAAACTGATTCAGGCACATCTAGAAGTGCTGCAAGGCGTTTGTTAAAGAGCTTGAGCAGTGATGGTCTGGTTTATTGTTTCTGATGCTTGATTTTTTGTGTGTGTGTTCAAAATCAGGTCTATGGTGAATGTGTCTCTGATGTGGCTTCCCGATTCCAGTCTCTGTCAGCACATGCCTCTGCTCACCTGGCTGTGAGTACTCACTATTTCTGATCATTTTTTGGAGGCTTTACACATATACAGTAGAATAGTTGATTATATCAGAAGTATTGTAAAATGTCTCTTAGGGTTTTTTTTCTAAACACAGTAAAGGAGAGTGGGGTAAGTTGTACCAGTATGTCCTCGAAGCTATAAGAAAGATGAGGTTAAAAAAACTTTTCTTTTATTTATTTATTTTTAAAATAAATATTTTACATAAATGTTTATTTTATTTTTATTAATAAATTAGGCAAGATTTAATATATTAAATTATGTTAAATATATGTTGTATTTTATATTATGTTGTATATAATTATGTTAAAATCATTCTATTGTTTTGTATTAACTTTTTGTATTCTTATAAAATGTTGTCTGTTTTAATTTTAAATGTCTATAATTTAATAATATTATAGAAATAATTATTTATAATTCATAGTTAATAATTATTTTTTATTTCTGAAGTAACTATGAATACAATTTAATTTAGTAAAATTATATATTAAATTTATATCATTTTTACATTTTATAGATATTTATTTTATATTTATAAAAACTTGTTGTATTTTATTTTACAATTTTACAAATAAATATTTTTACAAAAATTGTTTTTTAATATTTATTTACTTTTTTCTAAAATTAAATTCTAAATGTATAAATATATTGAATTTATATTATAATATATTAAAAATAATAATTATACTGATTTTTAGAAAGTTTGTTTTTATATTTATTTTGAGTATATATTTTCTAAAATAATTTTACTGAAAAATTACATTCAAGATTTTTTAAAAAGAATATTCATCATTCCTAGAATCAAAGTTTTATAGAAATATTCCTCCTTTTGTTCAGATTTTCCAGTTGACGTAGCTTCTTCAGGTTCACATACCTATTTTTTTCTGTTGGATTGAACTCATTTTCTTTGAAAGGTGGATTTCTCCATGCCAGGTCTCCTTCAAAATTCCTGTAATAATTCTGGCCAGATGAACCCCAAAGCATCTGGCACAGCTTACCCCACATCCATCATTTTCAAATACTGCTCATTTGTTAATGATTATCTGATGTTTAGCCAAATAATAATAATGTGGTTTGACACTTTGGCAGTTCACATGTATGACAAACATGTAAGATTGAGATAAATTTACTTTGACAGCTCATTTTTTCCCTCTGTGTGGAAAATTTACTTTCACGTGCAGTTATAAATCAAGAATAATGGGCTGCTTCTTAATATATGGTGACATTACAACAGGAAAAAAAAAAACTGTGAAATGGTATTCCCTTCAAAATGATGTCCTTTCAGGATTTATGCTTTCTGAGGGACACCCTCAAATATAATAAATGATGGTGGCCTAATATTGGCACTCTTGGTAAATATGAGCAAAGAATACTGGAGAACGTTCAGTGTGCTTATTGTTTAACCTAGGAGTGACCAGAATGACCAAAATTCTGTTTAACAGTATGAACAATTTTATTTCACAGCAATTAATTTTATGGCATAGTTAATTAAATAAGTAGTTTTCAATCAACAAAAAGGTTATAATAAATAAACTGATATACTTCAGAAATGAATATGATTTTGTAAACCAGTAGTGATGCACAATATTGGATTTTTGCCAGTATTTTCAAACTCATATTGCTTAAGCTGATGCTGATGTCTTCTCTGTATATGTTCATAAGAATTGTTCATTTACAAGTTGATTTACAGAGTCAGGTTTGAGATTTTTATTCCCCGCAAGTGTTCGCTTATCACAATAAATAATGGCTTGTTCCTATTAGTGTAACACAGCAGCCCCTGAATACATTTTTCATAGGGCAGGCACTAGGATCCAGCGGGAGGCTGATTGGGAGCAATATTGTAAAGAAAAAGGATTAATAGACCACAAACTGCATGAAGCTCTGTATGATTGGTGCCACAGTCAATAAGTCAAATCTTTTTCAAATATCCAGACCTATTTTACAAACAAAACTATAAGCATTTTATGGGATAACTTCATGTTGTTGTGTATTTTACTTGAATTTTTCTAGTCTGAGGTTTATAGGATCCCCATGTGAATCATGTTGCTGGGTTAGCATTTGGACCAAAGGGCAGCTATTAGTGAGCAGAGCCACAAGTGGTCATTTAACTTACTGAGGGATATTATTGTACACAGAGTTATTCTGTACTCACATTTTGCAGTTTGTCAAGTCAGGAAATCAAAACAGTTGATCTAAATAACAGGTTTGCCTGCTGATTGCTGCAGATCTTACTATTATGCTTATGAGTAGGGCCAGATAGAATCTGTGGACATTTTTTTCTATTTTGCGGTATTTTGTTAAAAATCTGCGTATTTATGCGGAATGATTTGGGGAGTGTCATAACTAAAACCTTAATATATGAAATGAAAAGTAATACATTTTTAATTTTTATTGAATGTTTACAACGGGACTCTAATTAGATCCACTTTATTTGGTAAACAAAGCAAGTCTTTCATATAAAATCTTTACTAAAAGACAGAAAATTGTACTTTACAAACTGTAAAATTGTAAAACAAATTGTAAATAAATCATATGAATATTTTCATATTAATCAATATTATTACTGAAATTAAACTGAATTAATATAAATTTACACACATTTACACCAGTAAATAAACAGAATCAATGATGGGCTAAAAATCTGTGGAAATCTGCGGAATTCTACGCGCGCAGATTCCGTGTGGCCCTAGTTATGAGTAGCATTCTTCTCATGCTTACTCACACAGCAGATTAACCACGCTCACTTATTTACATGTCAAAGTACACATGGAATAAAATAATCGATCACAGTTGACTATATATTCCTCGTTATCGATATATACCATCATACTGCCCAGTCCTAGTGTAACCTTTTGCTGTTTTAATAACAAAAAAAATAACAGTAGATGTTTTTTCTTCGAAGTCCCTTTTGTGGTGATGAAGGTGACTTTGTGTTGAAGAGTTTCTACAAGACTAAAATAACTCCTGCAATTCTCCAGCTGTGATTCTTGGGGATTTTTTTGGCCACTTGAGCAATCCTCTTAACAGTGTGTTGAGAGACACAGATATGAGTCTTCTTCAGGATGGAGTCATAACACTTAAAGTGGACTGAGTTTCTTCATTATTGCCCTTGCCGCAGAAAGGGGCATTTTAAGTGTTTTAGCTATTTTCTTAAAGCCTGTTCCCATTTTGTGAATATTAACAACCTTTTTGCCCACAAACACTTATTTAACAACACACTTTACATGCCAATTTGCACATAACAGCTGCACATATAATGTTGTATATAGTAATACACCTGTACATACACTTGTCCATTTGTATATTTGCATTTAACACTTTTATTTTTTGAATATATTTATTATCTGTTTTTTTTCCTGTAATTCTGTTGCACTGTAGAAGCTCTGTCACGAAAACAAATTCCTCGTATGTGTGAACATACCTGGCATTAAAGCTCTTTCTGATTCTGATTCTAATAATAATAATAATAATAATAATAATAATAATAATAATAATAATAATAATAATAATTCATTGTATTAATAAATCACACCTTTCTAGACACCCAAGGTTGCCTTACAACAAACATGCCAAAAACAATTAAAAAAACGTTGCCAAACATCATTTCAAATTGTCAGGACTCACCTGATTCACCTGAACTCACACACACCCGATCACAATCTCCTGATTGTTCATCACCAGCTCCTGCGCACAGACAAACACACACACACACAGACAAACACACCCACTATGGCTGTTTCTCAATATGCGTTCCTCAGTGATCTTGCGTCCTCGTGTTCTCATGTAACGTCATCATCAACCACCAAAATTCAGTTCCAAAACTCAAGACTGCAAAAACATTCCTGAATGTGTTCTTGATATCGAGGTTGCGTTGATGCAGAGTTGAGGCCAAAACTCACTCAAAAAGTCCCACAAGTCATTGCGGCTGAATAAAGCAAGCGCAGCATTTTATATAGATTTATTATTAAAGTTCAGAGATACAACTTGTTTATCTGAGGAGTTTCCCTAAATGAACAGTGAAAGTAAACATAACCATGAAAATCTTTTTAAAGGCATAAACACATTGAGGGTGTTGAAGTGTTTGCTGAAATTGTAATAAAATTAGTTTTATTTGTATTGTACGACGTATATTTTTAAGGTCTTTATGCATTCTATATCTTGTGAAAAAGGGAAAAACAATAAGTCGTATGGATGTTAAAAATGTTCTGTTAAAAATGCGTGAAGGTCATGTGACCATAAGCTCCTGAGTTCATTCTTCTGAGGTAACTTGGCAAGAGCAGGCAAGAAGTCTGTTCTCAGTGTTCTTGGAATTGAGAAACAGCCTATAAGAACACCTCAGTCCATTGAACCAGTGTCGGTCCTGATATTCACACCCGGAGTTCTCCCGATCCAATCTCCAGCGTTTCACCAGTTCCAGCGTTTCACCTGTTTCAGCTTTTCACCTGCTCCAGCACTTATCCTACTCCATTGTCTCTGTGTTTCTTCCTGGCTCCTCGTACTCCTGGATTCCTTATGTGTGTGTTGTGTGTCTGCACCGGATTTCCCCAACTCTTCCACAAACTCTCATTCAACAGTTAAGACTTTCAATACATCATTGTTTTCAATAAACTGATTTCTACACTTCTCGTGTCAAGCCCTCAGTGTGTTGTGACGCAAATACATGAAAATGAGAAAGTTATAAATAAAAACACATCTTAAATATAAAATAACATGTAATCAACGTTTCCTGAATTGTAAAACCCAAAAAGTTAAAGGGCACCTTTGATGAAAAATCTACTTCTTAAGCTGTTTGGACAGACATATGTGTAGGGATAGTGTATAGACTGTCATTTTGGGGTGATATAAACACACCCAGTCCTTTTAAAAAAAAAATTTAACAGCATAAAAACGGTGGACCAATTGAAGCGGTTTTGAGACCGACCACAACTTGACGTAGGAGTGCGGTCCCCTGACCACCGAATTGATTGACAGCTGCGTATTAACATGTCTCCGTAGTAACGTGTATAATCATATCAACAAGACAGGACGTGCGCAAAACAACCGGGAATAAAAGATCTGTTCAGTTCGCGAAGGTCATTAATCACCATCGAATGTGATCAAGAGTGAATTTCACAAGTTAACACGTGTTTAAAACAGTGCATGTTAATGAGTTACAGCAATTTGCTTCAGCTATACTTCATCACCACAGCCGTGTGTCAGCAAAAAATACGCTTCAATCTCTGTTTGTGGACATTAAATCAGGTTTATTGTGTACATTAACATAACAGATATCCATACAGCAGTGGATATTAACCCGTATCCTTTCACATTTGCTTGACAAAGCAGTGCAAAGCTCAAACGCGCGCGTTGTGTGTGTGTGTGTGCGTGCGTGCGTGCGTGAACGAACTTTAACTGCATTGTGTGTGACTCATCGTTGCAACTCCTTAACAAACACATAAAACAGTCTTTGGTAAAGTTCTTACTGTTGTATTTCTCAAACGTAGTGAGATCTGCTTCCTTTACATCTGTTCCTGTTAAGTCTTTCTGTCTGACGCAGCCGAGGGCGGAGATTGAGGCACACTGACGAGAACGGTGGGCGGGGAGGACTATTCTTAAAGGGCCAGTGCCAAAAACAGCAAAAAGTTGTAATGGAAGGACTTTAGAGAGCTTTAATTTATAATCTGATGGGTATTTTGAGCTGAAACTTTACAGACAAATTCTGCTGACACAAAAGACTTATATTTAATATAAAAAAGGGGGTCATTTATGTGCCCTTTAAGGTAACTTGAATCATTTGAAGAAATCAATTGCAACAAAGTATTTAAGTTCAAAAACGAATTCTAATGAGTGCTTCGAACTCAATCCATTTGAGTGAACGAAGCAGTTTGAGCACAGTAAAACCCAATAAATGAAGAGAACTCAAACCAACTGAGTACTGTAAAACCCAATAAGTCAAGGCAACTCAAACCGTTTGAGGAAACTGATTGCTACAAACCATTTGAGTTAAAAAAAAGATCTATATGAGTACTGTGAACTTACTCCATTTAAGTATAAGTAATGAGGTATTTAATTTAATAGAGTTCCAAACTCTTTAGTATTAGCTTTCAGTAAATTTTGAGATACTATAATCATTTCATTTGATAAAGTTGACTGTTGGGTTTTACAGTGTGGAATTGTAGTTATTCTGTCACAGAACCGTTTACAGGAAATGCAATTTTTACTATTACTATTTTACAATTTATACTAAATAGTTTTGCTATTTAATCTTTAAATATGTTTGTTAATGTTGTTCAAAAAATAAACAATAGCACTTATGTTTTTACATTTTTTTTTCAATTCTGTCACAAAGCATGCCGGGAACTAGAAAGCGGCATGGTTAGGCTAACTCATTCTATTCAAGTTCAGTCTTCAGTAAAACAATTACATTTTGAGTTCACTTGTTTCTATTAAATTTAATGAACTTTCATTAAAAAAATGCAATTTTTTATTTCATTAATTGCAGTGCTTGATTTATTTCCAGTGCACTCCTAACTACAGGTCTAAACCTGTGGTTCCAAACACAAAGTTTGTTTGTTGGGACGAGGAATTTAGGAAACCCTGAATAGCTGAATTATGCTGGTAACAATGGAACTTAATGTGGGGTTGGGAAAACACAACCCTTTTATCCATTGTGTGCAGGACTGAGTGAGATTTGCATTTATGTTCCTCTACGTATACCTCTGTGAAACAGGAAATCAGGGTTGTACAATGTCTTGTTTTTGTCACCCAGCTGGACTGGCAATATGCTTAAAAAGGATGAATTTTTAGGGGTGCCAATAATTGTGCACACATAGACTTAAAAAGATATTAGTTTTAATAAAATCCATGTCTGCATTTGTTTGTTCTCAATTGGGGCAACTTTGTTTTGTTAGTTTTTCTTTAGCAAATTTTGAAATGGTTTAAAAAATAAATTGTTTCTTTTTGTTCATACACTGAAAATAATGATTCTGCAAAATTGTTGCAAAAAATTGACGTGGGTTGTTTAAACAAATTGTAACAAAATGTAATGTTTGTTTGTTTAAAGTCAGCCCACATAAATTGTTTACAATCACTTAACTTAAAAAAAAAAAAAGAAGAAATCATCTTTGAATCATATTTTTCAGTGTATTTACCAAGGGTGCTAATGTTAAGAGTGCTATATGTAGAATTATGATGGTAGGTTAGATATAACAGTTGGATTGGTAAAATTGGATTTTAGGTATCCATTTACCTTAGTGGGCACATGCAGCAGTGGGTGAATTTATTTCTGGGACACATGGAGGATGTCAAAGACTCATTACAGCAAATAAAAACAAGGCCTGGTTTTATAATTGCTTATGGCATCACGGGATGTACAGTCAGTCTGGCTATAATTAAATCATTGTAATTCTCTGGATTTTCTTGACGCACCGGCTAAACTACCAGTGTCTGTGCATGAAATTTTAACAATGTTACAGCCTTTAGTGCTTGGTCCAGTGACTTATGTGTGTGTGAAAATAAGGTCTCAACAAAACCAGTTGAACGTTTTGTTTTGTTCTTATTTTAGCTGTGTAAGTGTCTGCATGAGAGTGTTTATACCCGCATCTTCATTAGTATGCTAGTCATCATGTTCTTTGGTTTATTTGAAAAGGTTGTCTCAAGAAAAAGGAACAAGGAGAGTCTGTGACATTTCGTGCACCCTATCTGTTTATATTTCTTATTTTATTTTATTTTATATTATTATTTTTTTATTTTTTTTTATTTATCCATTCATTCATTAATCAATTGAAGTAATTTATTTATTTATTTAAACGTTCATTCATTCATTTATTTATTTATTTGTTTGTTTATTTGTTTATTTGTTTGTTTATCTTATTTAATTTATTTATTTTTGTTTTACCTGGCCAGCAATAAATGCATTCTAATTATTTGAATTATAATGCATGAATAAATGTTAGTATGTTCTGTTCAAAATTATATGCAGTATTTAAATAAACTAGCCACTAGTAGCCAGGGATAACGTTGTGTGAACATTTTAGATAATAAACGTTTTATTTTATTTTATTTTATTTTATTTTATTTTATTTTACCAGCAATAAATGTATTCTAAATATTCAAAATATAATACATGAATAAATGTACATTATTTCGTTTTTTAATAAAAAAACTTTTTTGCTAAGTCTTGCATAAATATTTTATATAAATGTTTATTTTGTTCATGGGTCATGAAAAACAAATACACAAAAGAGCTTGACAAAAATGACTAATATTTAAATGGAGTTGCTGGTATAAATATTTTTCTTTTTTTTTTGGTTTGTTTTTTGCTTTACATCTCCTTTACATTGTTAGACATGCGCTTTAGTTTATTTGAACAGATTGTTCCTAGAACAACAGAATCTGTAACGCTTACACGATAGTCTTTCAACTCTGGACAGCTGAAACCTTATTATAATCCATCTTGTCCTGGTTTTGAAGTATGTTTAAATGTAGCAACTCTCACTCAACATGTATCATATCAGCAAAAAATGTCCGAGTTAAACCACTTAATATACTGTAGCTCACGCAGCCTGTCATAAGTTGTTTTACTTCACTGAACCATGCTCAACAATTACCAAAAAAGCTGATTATTTTCGGACAGGACACCCACAGACTGGAAATTTACTGATTTTCTTTTCCTGGCAAGCTTTAATCTGATTGGCCGGTTTGAGGCCACTTCACGAAGCCACTTCAGGCACACAGAGTTTATTATCTGTCAACTAGGAAACATGTGGAAAGAGTCATGTTTACGAGGCACCGGATGAAACGTTGAGTTCTGGGTTTGAATGGATTTGCCTGTGTGAACAAAACAAACTGTTGTATGTCAGTCAGACGCGCTCTTTTCGTGGCTGTTTATAGGTACAGATCAGGGGTGATACCGGAATGGAAACTGCCACCCTATAAAAACATGCTAAATTGTGATTGGATAAAGGACTGTTTTATAGTAACTCTTTTTATTTGAATAATATCTATAATTTTACTTCTATATACACTACAACTTGGTGGTGGTGGTTTATATGTATATGTCATTAAAGGGATAGTTTAAAAAAATTACTATTCTGTCATCATTTGTTCACCATTGACTTGTTCAGAACCAGTTTGAGTTTTTTTTTGTTCTGTAGAATACAAAAGTAGATCATTTGAAGAATGTTGGAAACCTGTAACCATTGACTTTCATTGTCAGAAAAGCAAATTAAGTTTTGAAGTCAGTGGTTACAGGTTTCCAGTTTTCGTCAAAATATCTTTTATACAGTTTTGCCATCCCTTTAATTAATCTATGCATCCAGTCCAACTATTATGGTTTTAGCAAAATCACTCATTTTTTTACAGCAGACTATATTAAATTTTCTAGACCTTTTGTTTTCTGTTGAACACAAAAGAAGATGTTTTAAAGAATGTTGTAGACTTGTAGTTATTAAAATCCACAGTAAAAAAACAAAAGAATAGACCCTTTTAACTTTTCTGGGTTTTTCAGTCATATTTGGGTAAACTACTGTTTGAGTCTCTGAATGAGATTATATTTTTCCTCAAATAACAAAAGAAAAACTCAACAATAGTGTTTTTACCAATGAAGTGTGTGAGACTGACAACAGCAGCCTGAAGAGAGCACAATGTCAAATTCAATGTACCATTCAGAGATGCTGCATTAAAAACACCTTACATAAGCTAGTTTTGATGCAAGGATGATATGATAGCTTTATAAATAAATATGTTTTTTAAATTTAAATAGTAAATACATTTGATGATTTGAAGATGGTTATCTTGTGAAAAGACTCTATGGAAGTCAATGGCGGTTTGTTGTCAACATTATTTAAAATACCTTCTTTTGTGTCCAAATGAAATTAAATTTTATCATACAGACCCTATTTACCAACTGTCCACTCGTTCAACCATCCAATCAACCATTCGACCGACCAACCAACCATCCAACCAACCAACCGTCCCAACCAACCAACCAACCAATTAACCATCCAACCATCCAACCAACCAACCAACCAACCAACCAAACAACCAACCAAACAACTAACCAACCATCCAGCAGTCAAACCCACCATCCAACCAATCAACTACCTGCCCAACCAATGCTAACACTTTATTTTGATGGTCCATTTTTTTAGTATTTGAAGACTGTCTGCTTAATATCTGTTGATACAGACATTCAACAGACATTTAACTGACTATAAGAAACTTTGTAAGGATATGTCAACTTACACTAACCCTAACCCTATCCCCAACCTAACAGTTATGATCTAATCATCCAACTTAATCAATCAACCAACTTATGATCTAATGAGAATTAGTTGGCATGCAGATGCAATGCAACTTAAATTCAACTAACGGACCATCAAAATAAAGTGTTTCCCAACCAAGTGCCCAACCAACTGTCTAGCCAACCAACCAACTCTTCAGCCAACCAACCAACCCACCAGCCTACCAACCATACAACAAACCATTCAATCAACCGTCCAACCAACTAACCCTCCAACCAACCAACCAACCAACCAACCCTCCAACCAACCAACCAACCAACCAAACAAACAACCAACCAAACAACCAACCAACCATCCAACTGTCCAACCAACCCTCCAGCCAATCAACCAACCAACAATCCAACCAACCAACCGTCCCATCAACCATCCAACTGTCCAACCAACCGTCCAGCCAATTAACAATCCAATCCAGTCCAGCAGACTTTATTTAATTCTTTGTAGACCAGTAGCTTAACAATAACATGTGCCTAACAAAATGCATGTCATTCCATCCAATGATGCTTTCCTCAGTGTTGCCACTCCAAAAATAATTGTCTAGCTCCATCCTGGGCCAGATTAAGATGTTTATTTAAAGGTCTGACTACAACTCCATTGACTGTGTTAATATGCATCTTCAGTTAACAATAAAAAGCTGCCTGTATCAGTGCCAAATGTGTCATTTCTAAGCATTTTTCCCTCTATAATGAGCACTTTAGACTCATTTTCAGCTTTTCCGTGAGCAATGTGCGCCATAATTATAGTCAGCACAGAAAGAGATGGACAATGGCCATCCGTAGGGGCAGTGTGATTTTTGACGCTTTACCTGTTCAAGCAGACTCACTCATGCTGTGATACTCACGCCGCTGAATGACAATTTGCCATCTGCTAGTCCAGCCTGACAGTTCTAGAGAAAGACTTTCGGCGGCGCTATCAAAATCAGTCACGTCCTCTCGCCGGATGAATGAATCCAGCACGGGGCTTCACGAGGCTCGCTGATTATTCATGTAGTTGTCATGCACCTATGGCTCTTGATCAAATTTATGTTTGTTGTTGCAGACACAGCTGTGGGATGAGTTTTCCTGGTCATCGGCGCTGCTTTTGATCGTTTCCTTTAAACTCATGTCCTCGATTTATTTACTGTTTTTATTTGTTAAATTTACTGCTTTTTTATTGTGTTTTTCTTGGCTTGCTTTTCCTCGCAGGGACTTTGCAGAGAATCACATTGAGTTGCTGAATTATTCCACTCTGATGACGTGCACAGAGCTCACAGTGCTGTAAGTTTTTTTTTTCTTTTACATTTTCTTTATTTATTTATTCTGTAAAACACTGTAAAATTATTTTAAGTTTACATAATGGCTTTGCGTACATTGATCCCAGCATCACAATTTATAACAGCAACGTGGCGGAGAGTTTGATTTAATGGTGGGTTTATCTGAATGCAGTGCAGATGTCGGTTTTAGTTTATGATGTCGCTCTTGGATCTCAGGCATGTTTTTATCTTTAGTTTAGTATCTCTTAAGGGAAATGCTTGTTCTTGGTTAGTGATCAGGATGTGAGTGAGTATTTGTATGAGGAAAAAAAACATGTTTTTTTGGAGAATTCCTGATAAATAAGGGACTAAGGCAAAATGAAAATGCATAGATGAGATATGCAATCAAGCATATGTTTATGGTATCCAACTTTTATATTAAGGGCTGAAATGTTATTTTTATATTAAGTCCGCTGCGTCAAACATTTGTTGCAATAACTGGCGTTTCATTCCGCTGAGGTGATCCCTGATAAAAAAGGGACTAAGGCAAAGGAAAATGATTGAATGAATGAGATATGGATTCATGCATATGCTTATGGTGTCATACTTTTATATTAAGTGCTGAATATTATTATTATATTAAGTCTGCAGCGTCAAACATATGCTGGAATAATTGGTGGTTTATTCCACTGAGGTGAATGAACGAACGAACGAACGTACGAATGAATGAATGAATGAATGAATGAATGAATTAACGAACAAACAAACGAACGAACGAACGAATGAATGAATGAATCAGTGAATGAATGAATGAGATATGCATTAAAGAATATGTTCATGTTGACATACATTTCTGTTAGGAGCTTTATTATAACTATAATAGCATGTATTTTCGTGGTAATTGATCTCATCAAACATTTAAAGTTGAGTTTCAAATAATGTGCTCGTAAAAATTTGCTCAGAAATTGTTTTGTTTCGAAAATTGTTTTTCTAATATTAAATGATTGGAAATGCATTTTCATTCATTCATTCATTTTTTTGTCGGCTTAGTCCCTTTACTAATCTGGGGTCACCACAGCGGAATGAACCGCCAACTTATCCAGCACTTGTTTTACGCAGTGGATGTCCTTCCAGCTGCAACCCATAACTGGGAAATATGGAAACACACTCATTCACATTCATACACTTTACGGACAATTTAGCTTACCCAATTCACCTATACCACATGTCTTTGGACTTGTGGGGGAAACCGGAGCACCCGGAGGAAACCCACGCGACCACAGGGAGAACATGCAAACTCCACACAGAAATGCCAACTAACACAGCCGAGGCTCGAACCAGCGACCTTCTTGCTGTGAGGAGAACGTGCTACTCACTACGCCACCGTGGCGCCTAAATTGTGCATTTTAACAGAACAAACTTTACAATCACCACATTCCTGGTACAGATTGAGAAACAGAGATCTGTTGACGTTTGTGATTTTGGACCAAAGCCTACCATTTGTCTGAAGACAACTGCAATTCAAGGATAAAACGTTGGCTGTTTTCTCACGCAGCTTCCATCTGCCAATCCTTATAGAGAAAAATCTGGTTTGACAGACTGGTTTGACAGACTTTCTATTTTCCCTCTCAATTCGCATAAAATTAATGGAGTTTGTCGCAACTGATTATATCACTTGAAGAAAAAGCTATTGATCTGGGATTCTTTTTAAACTTCTGTCACTTTCTCACTGTTTAATCTCCACCAATTATCAGCGAGCGACTAGTTTTTGATGAATCCAGTCCCAATTTGTCAGAGAGCACCTGTGAATTTGACTCCTTTGCAGCCGCGGTCCTGTTTTTGTCCTGAAAGAGTTGAAAGCAGACCGTCTCCCAGGAACAGTTCAATGATGGAGAGTTTTTGTCAGTGTCATTGTTGCCTTGTGCAAAAAGACTGACGTCTCTGACAGCAGCAACAATACCCCTTCCAGACATTTTCTCTAGGCTCTATTATGTTTATTATTAAGACATTCTGTTTTGAAATAGATGTGCAGAAGTGTTAGACATATCTTAAATGAGACTTTGCGGGAGAGATGGGTATCTCCGCAAATAGAGGGTCAGCATGCCCTTGCCGGAAAAAAATAAGATGGAAAATGTGGTAGGATTTCGTTATGGGTGTTTCACAGGGCAGTAGCTGTTCTTTCAGGTTTTTCATACTATTTTTTTGTGTTTTTTTTCTCATTGGAAAGTAACATTAGATTTCTGTCTTTTTTTTTTTATACCCAGAACATTTCATGACAATAAAATCAAGATCCTTCCAGAAAATACATTTCAGTCTCTTGGATCACTGGCTGAACTGTGAGTAGCACTGCGCATAATCTGAAAGGGTTTATGATCGTATGATTTGAGAGATAATAACTTTTGTTCAAACGTTCTGCACTTACAGTACATCACAATCTTTTTATATACATGGATTTCACCCGTCTGATTGATTGTGTTTCTCTTTCTTGATTTTTAGAGATCTGTCCTGCAACAGGATTTCCAAACTTCCGAAAAACACTTTCAAGAGTTTCAAATATCTGAAGAAATTGTGAGTCCTGCAAATATCAGTCACACATTTTATAACGTGTTGAATTGGTCAGTGCAAGCCATGTTATAAACTCTAAAATCCACGATACACCACACTTTCAGATAATTGGTTATGGTTATTTCGGTCATAAAGGGGAAAAAAATATTCTGTCCTTTATTCAGTAACCCTCATGTCTTTCCAAAACGTTATAGTGTTATTTCTTCCATGGAACAAACAAGTCTGCATTTTGGAAACTGTCAGCTCCTAAAAAACAAAAGTCTCCTTTGAAGCCATATGATAGCTTTTAGCAAAGAACAAACTTCAATTTTAACTCATCTGTGGTGCACGTCTGTATTCATTAAAGATGTTGTATTGGCATTATTAGTGCCAAAAATACAGATGGCCTTCAGAAGTCTTGGAATATAGCAAATGAGCGTTTCATGTCTTTTTGGATCTTGAACAGCTTCTGCTAACCAGCAACCAGATGGTTATAGCAACTCTCTAAAAGGGTCTTAAATTAAGAAATCAAATTTGCATTGATCTTTTGTCATATTAGAAGTCATTGCACTGTTGGCCGTGTTTATATCTGGTATTAAGGGTTGATTTGGTTGATACACTTTGTGTTTTAATCTATCTTTTTTGTGTACTTTTGAGTGAGGGGGCATATATATGGGCTGGCGTGTGTACTGTATGAGCCTTTTCTGATGTTTAGGTCCAATACTGTAAAATAAGCTTGCACGATTTGCATATGAATGTGAAACGAGACAATGGAAAACAATAGAGAGAGCAGGGGCTTTCGCTTCTGCCCTGCTAGCCACAAAACTATGCCAAAACGCAGTGGGTTTGTGTTAGAATCAGGACATTATGGTTGTTAAGAATTAGGTCACTATGCAGAGACTTTTGGGGATGTTTGAACACATTCGGTAACACCTTACTTGACTAGTGTGTTTATAAGACTGTCATGAAACCTTTGTAATCAAGACATGACACGTCTTGAGTATGAATGAGATTTTGTGCATGCTAATGACTACTGTCATCATAAGTGTCATCAAGCGACATTGCTATGTTATGACAACTTGACATAACCAAATACACCACAACCTGTCTGTGTCTTTGTTATGACAACTTGACATTACCAAGACAGCATAACTTGTTATAAATCTGTCATAAGCATGAATTTCACAGGGCCAATAAACTGTCATGATTTTTTTTAAAGTGTCATTAATATTTTTCTTGACCTCGACTGCAGTGTTACAAAAATAATGTGGCATTAAAATGTAATTAAATGTCATTATATATTAGTGAAGCTGTTTTAAAATTATTTGACAGAGTATTGACTCTTTTACTGATACATTTTAATGACAAATTAGTTCTGTTTCACTTAAGAACTGATGAAAAAAACACTCATGGCACAATTATAATGGACTCATGCAATCATGCTTATGGTAGATTTATGACAAGTCATGTTCTCTTGATAATGTCAAGTTGGCATGACTAAAGCCGCCTTTCCACTGCACATGACAAGCAACAGACCGGAAGTCATTCATTTCCATTAGAGAGTAGTCCGGGAGCTGCGTGGAGTTCCAATATTGCCTATTTAGCTCCACCCATTGCACAGTAGTTAATAGTTACTAGTCTTGATCAATTTGTGCAATATATCAATACATTTTTATTTGGCAGTGTCTTCAAAATACACTATAGTTTGATAGTAGCATATCTGAAAGCAAAGAATGTTGAGTGACCTGCTAAGGGAACAGTGCATAATTCACTGTGTCTTTAACGTAAGTCATGCTTTATATCTATCCCATAAGATATTGTTATGGCTCTGATCTTAGCTTAGATGGATACTGTACATTTGCGGCTGACAAATACACTGAGCTATTTATGCAATGTGTTCGCGATGTAGTATTTTCCTGCAAAACCATCTGTAAATATTAGGAAGCTATGAAAATATTTCCATTTTGCTGTCAGCGTGCATAAGCGCCTCTATTTGAAAAAACTTCAGTGAGGGAATACTGACATGTTTTTGGACCAGACAGCCAGATTTTGACTTGTACTCAAAATGTACTTTTTTCTAAAGTATAGTACAAAACTTTGCTAAAACATTACATATATTTATTATATGTAGAATTTTAAACCTGCAATTATATTTTAAAGATATCAGTAACTATAAATTACTGATAAATTAATATAAAAAAAAAATAAAGAAAAAAAATATATACATATACAGTATAATTGTTTTACTTCAAAAATATATAATTTGGATGAAGTTGGTTTTATATTCAGACATTCTCCTTAATAATTTAATTTCAGAAAAATATTCTTTGCAAATTCTAAACAGTGAAATCATAATATTAGCACCCAATGACTATCAAAGTACAACATTGTTCGTGGTTAATTAAATAGTGCTTATGTTGTTGTCAAGTCATACTTACATGCTAATTCAGACCGAATATTCAAAGTAGAGTGGTAGACAATATAGGGACCGTTAAATAAACAGATGTGTAAATATAAAATCAACTTTACCTCAATAAAAAATATACCCCAAAAGTCTTTATTACTTATATTTGTTATTACTCCTAGACCCAGCCATTGGGTTCTGTAATTTCTAAAAAAAAAAAAAACTTAATTTAAGTATTTCATATGTAACCAAATAGCAAATAAACTCATTAACATATTAATAACTAAACATAATAAATAATAAAGTAAATTTAAAGTGCCCTCAGGTTTCTTTTACAAGAATCTTTCTTCCGCATTGCTTGCAGCTATTTGTCAACTTTAGAGCATTGAACAGAAGAATGCCAACAATGCATTATACTGTAGATATTTTTTAGGTTGTAGTGTTACAATGTCCGGTGATTTACTCATTACCTTATTGAGATATGGAGATTGTTTCATTCAACAACAAATTAATGTAAAAAATATATATAAAAAAGGAAAACAAGCACAGACTTTTTTTTAACTCTTATGTACCGTTGGGGATGTTTTCATCCACGCTGGGGTGATTTTGAGTCTTAATTTGGCCATAACTTTCTCTGCTTCAGCTAGCAGAATGATTTCTGGTGATAAATCTTATTTTGACACATATTTTGAGAAAATGCTTTGATTTTTTTATTTATTTTTTTCAACTATACACTCTGGGCAAATTTACTACCCTTTTATTATGTTATGGGATGAAGACATCCACTGAGTTACACCGCTGTAAAACTGCATCAGATTAATATAT
>CAIGQQ010011173.1:9766881-9828674 GCA_903798035.1 Danio albolineatus | reverse complement strand
ACTTGTACATGTGTAATGACAAAGTTGAATCTAATCTAATGTTATAATATAATATAATATAATATAATATAATATAATATAATATAATATAATATAATATAATATAATATAATATAATATAATATAATATAATATAATATAATATAATACAATATAATATAATACAATATGAAAAGTGGACCTTTTTGCAGTTATACGCCTCATTTTCTATTTAGGTCTGAGATTTAGATACTGATTTTAGTGACAGTGTCGGATGGTCATCATAACCACACTTTTTGATGTACCAAAAATATTTCCTAAAGATTTAGAATAAAGAATTTTTAAGTTTTTAATTAAAAACTGTATTCTATTGTCATTTATTAGGCAAAACTGGCCAGCCTATTTAACTTTCCTTACTCAGAATTTGGCCATTTGAATAAAAAAAATAATAAAACATAATAATAATCATAATGTAGAGCTTCACAATTTTTCTAGCCTCTTTTGTAAAAAAAAGAACATTTGAAAAAGCATGGATAAGTACAATAGCAAATGTAGTATTCTAATCAATCTCAATATGGCCCGCTTCACACCTTTTTATTGCTCATTTTTTGTTTCAAGACAGGTCCAAGACAAGATTTAGAATAAAAGTTATTTATTTAGTTTAAAGACAATACCGCAGCTAAAGATGGCTCTATTACATCAGATTGTAAAGTGAAAATATTTGTTAGCGTTGGCCAAAACTGATTAGCTGATGTCACACCGAAGCGACAGCCAACAGAGCATTACGCTTGGTCTTGAAGGGGTGGTCCACTACGAAATCATATTTTAAACTTTAGTTGATGTGTAATGTAGATGTGTGAACATAAACAACATCTCTGAATGTAAGATGCAAGTGTGTGTGGGTGTTTCCCAGTACTGGGTTGCAGCTGGAAGGGGCATCCACTGTGTAAAAACATATGCTGGATAAGTTGGCGGTTCATTCCGCTGTGGCGATCCCTGATGAATAAAGGGACTAAGCTGAAGGAAAATGAATGAATGAACAATATACAATATAATAATAATAACATCCATCATATGTAATCACGTAATCAAAATGAGCTGTTTAGTCTGCTGAAGATTATTTCTAACTATAATACTATTTAAAATATTATCTAGAATCTGAAAATATATATATTTTTTTTTTATCAGAGAACAGCTAATTTTGATTACATAGTCTACATGCTATAAACCGGGCAGTTGGCCAGAATATTAACATATTCACAAAATAAGTGATTACATCATTATTTTACTAAAGTATCAACATTAAAAAAGCATTTTAAAAAATCAAAAACAAAAGGAGAGCACTGTGAAATCTGCATATATTTACATTTTACTGACTCGTCATAGTGGTTACTTTTTGGATAAATGGATTGCCTGATACCCTTAGGTTACTGTTTAATTCAGCGTTCACATTAGTCCTGCTTACTTCAGTCCTCATGTCCTAAAGCATTTGTATATTGTGTTTTCACAGGTCTCAATCTGGTGGCGTTCCTGGTGATCGTCATTTCCTACTCCAGCATGTTTTGCTCCATTTATAAAACTGGCATCAACGCCACAGATGTGCGCAGTCGATTACACAAGGACGTGGCTGTGGCGAACCGCTTTTTCTTTATCGTGTTCTCTGACGCCCTCTGCTGGATACCTATATTTTTGGTCAAAACTCTCTCTCTGATGAAGGTTGAGATTCCAGGTATGTTATCTGATTTCTGCAACACTTGATATGTTTAAAAGTAAAGTCATAATATCTTTTTGACCATGTGGTTAAACAGGGCCAAATTTCTTTAACAAATTTTCATAAAAAGATTATTTCATTTTACTTTTATTGACTTGTGGGAAAAACAAGATACAGTACTTTTTTACAGAACAAATCTAATCCAGTTTTTAGAGAACAAAACTATTATTATGCCTGGATTGATTGCTACCCCCCCCCCCTCTCTTACAATATTATTTTTATATATCTAGTTCATCATATATTTTTTATTTTATTTATTTTTATTTTTTTATTATTATTTATTTATTTGTTTGTTTATTTATTTATTGATTGATTGATTGATACATACATACATACAGGGACAATGTACAACATAACATGTTGTGCCAGAGTTAGCTATAAAGCTAATTTACATCTCAAGTTTACATACATACTTACATACTGTAAATTTAACAGTAAGTTTATGATCGGATATCCCTGTTAATCAGTTGATTGACTTTGCTACTTTCTCTGGTTCATTGCTAAAGATCAAGTCAATTTGGGTTTCAGATGATGAAGTAATTCTAGTAGGCCCCTGAATTAACTGCACTAGGTCAAAATTGTTTACTATATCCTGAAGCTTTTTCCTATGTAACTTTTCAGTCCAATTAATAGTAAAATCTCCAACCAAGATTAATTCTCTTTTTGGGTCAAGCTCTTTCATAAGATTTTTAAAAAGAACATAAAACCCACTCTTTGATGGAGGTCTATATATACCCATTACAGTAAATGACATACATTGAGATAAAACAACTGTTACAGCAATATATTCTATATCCTTTACGGAATTAAATTCTATTTCCTTACATTTAATGCAGTCCTTCACGTACATAAGCAATCTACCACCTTTTCCAGACTGCCGATCCTTTCTGAAAACTTTATATCCCGGAACAAGATATGCAGTATTTGGGAATAATTCAGTCAACCACGGGGTTATTATTATTATTATTATTATTATTATTATTATTATTATTATTATTATTATTATTATTATTATTATTATTATTATTATTATTATTATTATTATTAATGGGAATGGAATGGGAAATTTTGAGAGACAACATGGAGCTGAGGAATCCATGTTCGGCACGATCTGCCGTAATCCGTTGCACCTGTAAATAGTTAAAAGAGTGAGAGAGAGAGAGCAAGAAAAGAAAGAGAGAGAGAGATAGAGAAAGACACAGCACACACACACACACACACACACACACACACTACAACTACTACTACATTCACTCATTTTCCTCTGGCTTAGTCCCTTTATTCATCAGGGGTCACCACAATGGAATGAACCGCCAACTTATCCAGCATCTTTCACAGAGCGAATGCCCTTCTGTCTGCAACCCAGTACTGGGAAACACCCATACACTCTCACATGCTCACCTATTGTACATGTCCTTGGACTGTGGGGGAAACTGGAGCACCCACACAAACACTGGGAGAACATGCAAACTCCATACAGGTATGCCAGCTGGTCCAGTTGGGATTCAAACCAGCAGCCTTCTTGCTGTGAGGCGACAATGTTAACCACTGAGCCCACCATGTCGCCCCAACTGTCATCATGGCAAAGATAAAATAAATCAGTTATTAGAAATGAGTTATTAAACTATTATGTTTGAAAAATGTGTTGAAAACAATCTTTTTTCCGGTTAAACAGAAACTGTACGTGAAATCGACATCTAACATTGGTGTTTTTGGCCTGCTGGGAAGTGTACTATCTCTTTAAGATTATAAGTGCAATCCATCCTTGCGTTGCTGACTTCAGTGCCTTCTGTTTATTTCTGCAGGGACGATAAACTCCTGGGTGGTGATCTTCATTCTCCCTATAAACAGCGCTCTTAACCCCATCCTCTACACCCTGACCACCAGCTTCTTCAGAGAGCAGGTGGAGCTGCTCCTTTGCCGCTGGCAGCGTCGTTCTGCCACAAAGAAAGACCGCAAGAGCGTCACCAGCTCCACTATCTACATGGAGACCTCCCGAAATCCAGAATACCCCGCGAAGAACTCTTTACCACGACTGTCTTTGGCTGACATGGACAACCAATATGGGTGAAGGAGCCGGAAGGTATCATAGCGTAGGTCTATCATAATCATTATCTGCATTCAGACCGGAGAATGACAGGCTTTCCTGGAACAATTTGAGTGAAAGGATGGCGCTGTGATTCCTGCCGTTCGGGATCCAAAATGGAGAGCTCTTTGTAGACGCATGACTGTAGCTACACTGTTTTCTCCATTAGGAGAAGCATTTTATTCACTTAAGCTGAGATAAGAGCCTCAGATCCCTCCAGCGGCCATTACCAACAGCTAAACACCATGTCTGGCTCACAAAAGCTGAGCTCGGCTTGTTGTTTGTCAAAAAAAAAAAAAACTTCTGGGGAAGAAAAAACTGCAGAAACAACGCACAAGACTGTCGGTAGCACATCTTTTAGATATCTAAAAAACTTTAAAGCATCATTTACATGAAGGACTTTTATTTTTTAAATGTGATGGGTTTTGGGAATGAAGTTATTCGTAATGTACAGCTGTGGGTTTTTATGCTTGCTCTGCCATTTCACAGAAAAGGCACATTAAAAGGGATTGTCTTTGCCAACAACGTGCAACAACAAAAAAACAAACGACAACTCGATGAAAAGAAGCATGCAAAATAAAAAGGTGCATATCATCCAGCTGTGTAAGGTATCGACTTGTTTTGTTCTTTATTATTATTATTATTTTTACAATGGCGCAAAAAACATTTTTGTACTCATTTATTTATGTTGATTTTTTTTTCTATGCATCTCAGAGATATTCAAACCAATATTCCAAGTCCGATGTAAATATGTTCGGAGTCTCATGAAATGTGTCAAGCAATATAACACTGACAATCTGAAGAAGTCCATCCACAGCACCAATGATAGTGTCAAGGATTTCCTTGTACACTTGTATCACTGTATGACATAGAGTTTTTAAACTCTTAGTGAAAAAACAAAACCTGTTGATTGTTTATAATTTGTCATAAAAGATAATATACCCCATAAATGAGTGACCTTGCTCACATTCTTGTGTTTGTGCAGTTTTAGTTACTGTGAGGTGTACATCACACACACTAAAACTTCAACAAGTTTGGAATAATGATTATAATGATATTTATTAAAGGGCACCTATAATGAAAATCATCTTTTGTAAGCTGTCTGGACAGAACTGTGTGTAGGTATAGTGTGTCCACAGTCCATATGTTGAGGTGATAGAAATTTCCTGACGTTAAAATAGGATCCAAATCCCTTCCATTTTGAGGCCCACCGTAACGTGATGTAAGAGTGTGGTTTGCCCGCCCACCGAATTAATTGACAGCAGTGTATTAACATGTCTCCGTAGTAACATGTATAATCATATCAACAAGACAAGACGTGCGCAAAGCAACTGGGATTAAAAGATCTGTTCAGCTCTCTGTGATCATCAATCATCATCAAATATTGTACAAGTTTAAAACGTTTTTAAAACAGCGCATGTTTGTAATGAATTACAGCGATTTACTTCAGCTTTACTTTATCATCACAGCCACGTGTCAGTACAATTATAAAGGAAGATGCTTCAATCCCGGTTTGTGGACGATAAATCGTTAACATAACGGATATCTATACAGCCGTGGATATTAACGTGTATCCTGTCACATTTGTCGTGCAAAAACAGTGCAAAATTAAACAAGCATGTGCTTGTGTGTGTGTGCATGAACTTTGTGACAACATTGTATGCATCGTTGCAGTAAGACTTGATTTAACTCCACAACAAATGCATAAATAATCATTGGCAAAGTTCTTACTGCAGTATTTCTCACAAACGTTATGTAAGATCTGCTTAACTTCATGTCTGTCACTGTGCTGTTTATCTGAGGCAGCCGAGGCGGAGATTGAGGCACACTCTGACAGGCACGTGGGAACGGTGGGCAGGGAGAACCAGCATTAAAAGCACAGGCAACAAAAACAGCTACATTGTGTTTAGAGCAGAATTCTAATATTCTGAACGGTTTAATAAATAATCGGATGGGTGTTTTGAGCTGAAATTTTGCAGACACATTCTGGAGACACAAAAGACTTCTCTTAAATCTTCAAAAGGGGTTCAAATAGGTGCTCTTTAAACTATGGGTCATAGTTGTTATGTTTTTGATGGAAGTCTACATATATTTGGTCAAAATGACAGTAAAAATTTAACATTGTGAAAGGTAATTGAAATATTAAATAACTGTTTAAATACACGTAAAAAGCAATTTATTGCAATGTTGAATTTTCAGTCATTGCAGTTTGGTGTATGCTAAATTTATTATCTAAATGTATTATCTGTTATGTATGTATGTATGTATGTATGTATGTATGTATGTATGTATGTATGCATGCATGCATGTATTTATTTATTATTATTATTATTATTATTATTATTACCATTATTATTATAAAACATAATTTATTCAATAGGAATAAATTACATTCAGCATGCATCTGATAATAACCGATTAACAAATCATCAAATAGATTAAACGTTTAAATGTTTTCAGATAAGAAACATCTACAGTTGTATTGAATTATTAAAATATAATGTATTTTACTTTATTATTTATATTAAATGAATACACATATTGCTTATGCAGTAGGTGAAAATAGGCTTCTTACACAAAAACTATTTTAATAATCTTAATTTCTCCAAACTGTTAGCCACACTCAAATTCTGGATTCTTTCAAAATATGAACAAACCCAACCTTCGGGTTAAATGTTTTAATTATTATTATTAATATTATTTTTAAAAATCATAAACAGCTCTGTTTGCCCATATTTTATCCAAAGTATCATTTTTAGAGTGCAACACTGTTCATTTTTTTTCTTGCCATACACATCTGCAGGTAAGACAGACAGTACACAAAAAGATAATTGTTCCTTCTTATAATGAGCAATATATAATGTTTTTAGACTGCAGTATCTGATGTTTTTTAGAAAATCACTGTCAGTTTTTATAAAATTGTCCTCTTTCATTAAAAATGTTACATTTGGTGCCTTTTGTCCGGGCTGTTTGCGCCTGTGCACCTGTCAGTCTCCAGCAGCATCCCTCCATCCTTCCACAAACCAAATGGATGGAAGGAAACAGATTGACGTACGCCTCAGCCAATCAGCGCACTCAGTTTCTCCTCTTTGGTAAATATCTGCTCTCAGATTGGTCGCTATGGGAGGAGCCGCGCCATCCTCAGCGGCCGTCTTTTTCTGTCAGCCGATGCGAGGAGACGCGAGACCAAATGAAGTGAAAATATCAGAATTCAGCGACGACGCCTGGATGAAGATATGAATACATAAACTGCCGAACACAAGCACACAAGGTATTTTTTTTTTTTTTTGCTTGTTGCTTCAGGGGGTGTGAATTGTAATCGTGTCTCCGCTCTGGTGGGCTTTCATTTGAGAAACCGCTAAAAAATGAACGGAGTATAGCCGCGAGGAAGGCCAGACCACCAGCACAGATTGTGTTTGTTTGTGTGTTGGTAACACAAACACAACAACAGATTTGTCCGTTGCATAATTGGAAGTAGTATGTCGTCTACATGGCATTGGCGCTGTGGGTTCACGGAGTATATGTAACGTTAATTTATATACACGGCTGTAATGGAGATTGATGCTCACTCTGCTGTGATAATAACAACAGTGTAACGTAACGTTAATAGTGGCTGTGCTCCAAACCTAGTGTGCCTTCTTCCTAGACAGCATTTTTGGACATCACTCGTGTAGCTTTTATTGAACGCGCCTATTATACACTAAAATCATGCCCGTGACTTGAATATTTTTCCTTTTGTTTTTACAATATTACAGTTCACGCGCTTTTAAAGCACATCTACTTCTGTTCATTACTGATGTTATATTTTTCTACCTGCAGGAAACTGGACGAATTTATATTCTGCATGGCAACAATCGCATCCTCCTCCTTTGTCTAAACAGGGTGAGTCGTGACAGATTTATTTTTTGTCATTATTCAATTACTGTGTTCATTTTGCTGTTTATACTGTTTCTGTATATTATATAAATACCGAGCAATACCTATAAACCACACGTGGTTAATATATGTTAAATCTCTCAAGCACGTTGAAGTTTAGCAACGGCCTTGTTTTTATTATTTTTTTTGGAATTGGTTATGTTGAGATGACGTCATGCGGATACTGTTATGTTGTTATAATGCTAGATTATTTTTGCACAGTATTTACCCCTGTAATACACTCTTGTCCAAATATTGTGACGTTACTGATATTTGCACCGTTTGTAAAAATGAGCGTGAAGACATTTGTCACTTGTTTTTTTTTTCATGCAACGTATCAACATTGTTTTGGAATGATTTAAGTTCATATTGCTTTTCCAATATAAGTAGTAATTTGCACCTTAAGGATGTTATTTGTTATTTTGAAAACCAAAACAAGTCATTAGAAGCCACGGTGAACTTTCTTATGCTTGCTGGGAAATTTTACTTTCACAAATAGAGGTTTCTTTAAAAAAAAATCTAATTATTATACTTATGTGAAATAGAGCATTTAATTAATTCACTTAAAATAATTGATAATAAGAAATTTGCTTCTTTCTTGGGTAAATATGATGAGATCTTTCATGCTACTTGAATTTTTATCTATCTTTTTTTTAATTGCATTATTATTTTTTGATGAACGTTTTGTTTTGCTCTTTATCCTGTTTATCTAATGTGAATATTGTGTAAAAGAACTGTTCTCTTTTACTGTATTCTAAATTGTACTATACAGTTTCTTAGAATTAATTATTAAATAATAATAATGATAATGCTAGATTATTAAATAATTTATTCACTTTGTTATTTGGGTGGTTTTTTTCAGTGTATGTTTGAACTTCTTTCACAATTATGCGTATTTTCAACTGCACATATGCTGCGTTTATTAGACCACATTGTACATAGATGATTCAGAATCTAATTTAAGATCCAAACTATTGATTTAAAATCTGATTTAAATTTTGTATATTATGCTTATCATATCGTAACAGTAAAAGCCAACTTTTTTATACTGGTCTCAGATATTTAAAGCTCTGATTTTGTTACTTTATGTCAGGTTGTTCCATTTCTATGGAAGAGAAAACTGGCAAAAACAATAAATAAATATGCAAATACATAAATAATGAGTAAGTAAATCCATAAATTCCTGCATAAATAAAACAATAAATATGCAAATAAATAAATAAATAAGTAAATATATCCATACATTTCTACATAAATAAAACAATAAATAAATAAATAAATACGTAAATAAATAAATACATTTAAAAATCCACAAATTCCTGCATAACTAAAGAAATAAATAATTAAATGTGCGGGCAGGTAAATAATTTGCATGAATGTTGTGGGTAAGGTTGGGTCGATAGATGATGCCATCGTCTATCGCTGATGGCCGATAGACATCACGATTGTGAGCCGGCATTGCGATTCTTCGCCCCGCCCCTGTCGCGGCAGGAACCCGCTCGTGAAAAGTACACACTTAGGCCCCGTTTGCACTAATACGTCTTAGTTTTAAAATGGCATTTTAGAATGAAAATGATCCACATCCACACTGGCATTTCATTTGGCATTTCTGAACAGCCCCCACATACACACACACACACATACACACACACTGTCGCTGAGCACCAGGCAGTCAGCAGGTGCTTTGAGTACAAAACCCCAGAGAGCAGTGCATGTTGAGCAGTTTATTAAGGATGTAACGCTGGATCGCCTCTCACTATAGTTGTGATATTAAATTAATATTATGTCTATCTAATGACTCTTCTGTCTTTTTAATCTTTTGAATTCTAGTGTAATTTTTTAGTGTAATTTTTAGTGTATAATTATATATATATATATATATATTTTTTTTTTTTTTTTTTTTCCCCTTTTTCAAAAACAGCTTTTTTGTGTGTACTTTATTCAAATACATGTAGTTCAGACAAAAGTGGACAGCCGGCATTGATCCTTTCATTGCTCTGAACAATGTGTGTTTACTCGAGGGTTTGTAAATATTTACATTCAGCTCCTGAAACCATTTTACATGAAAGGTTTTGATATTCATGCTAATAATCTGTAATATATGCGCTTATCCAATATTTAGAGGTCATTCGATTTTAGGTGGCACTTAGTTAAGGTTTAATTATCATCGTGTTGGTGCTATTATGGTATAATGAAATTATGCAGCTCACGTCCTGATCTGCAATTTGTAAAAGAAACTCATCATGGAAACTGTATTACTTTATATGCATTGCTTTAAATTAAAGAGCATATTTGATAAAGGGGCAATATGATGCTTTGTCATAGTATGAGTCAGTAAAGAGCTATCTGCGACCTATGTCTTTGAGATTTCATTACAAGCTCTTCACACGTTTAAGGGGCAGATGAATCTGGAAAATTTAAAAAAATCTTAAACTTTTGCAGGTTTATGTGGAATGTTTTTGAAAGTATAGAAGCTGAAAATATAATATAATATTAGGGCTGCGCAGTATATCATTACACCATTGATATTGCAATGTGCACATCCACATTAGTCACGTAACAGGATCTGTGATGACGAATCAGAATTATAAAAACACAAAAATATATGGCAGTAATTGCAAAGTTTTACCATAAAGTTACCGAAAAATTGTATCATTTGCATGTGTTTTAAAGCCTGTGGGTTTCTATGCATTTAAAGCCAGTGTAAAGCATTCAGGCACAGGAAATTCTAGTGCCGTCAAGACACATTATTTGTATTTATGTGCAGTACATGCAATGAAGATTATTTACTTTACATTCAATTATTCAATTTGTGTGCCTGAATACTTGTAGACTCCCAGAAAAATCCAATTTTGTTTATTGTTTATTTATTTATTTAGTTTATTACATTTTAGGCAGATGTGCTCTACTGCAAAGTCATCCTAATATTATCCAACATTGTCCTAAAATTATTAATTATTTTCAAATCGCGCTATTCATTTCATCTGTTAAAATCATACTCCATATTGCAATGTGTATTGCAAAAAAAAAAAACATTGCAATGTTTTTTCCAGTATTGTGCAGCACTATATAACATAATACAATAAAATTATGAGGAACACATAATATTTAATCACAATGCAAATCTAAATAACAAAACTACAGTAGATCTGTCCTATACGCTATTTACAGTGACTGAGATTGAAATTATTATTTTGTAAATTGTATTGTGCACAAAACTTCTCATAATTTATTTGATATAGTAATCGATTGTTTGAACGTTATCATTGATCAACTGTGATGGCATCATCTTGATATTTGCATAAATAGCCGTAAATGCTTAGAAAGCACTGGTGTTTCATTTTCTTTCTAGTACATTTTGTCTGCATTGGAATAGAGAAGCACATTTCACTGTTACTGAGAGATCTTACTGAATGTGTGATGCACAACCCACATACTGACATTATGTAATCTTAGAGAAATAGTCTTGGTTATCTTGTTGGTTAGTGGTTTCTGTGGCAGCTTATGACTGGTCATTTTAGATGCACAAGCAAGTGCGATTTTTAATCAAAGAGCCATTCACCTCTTCACCTGCTGTTATGCTCTGTAAAAAATGCAGGGTTCCACACAATTAATTTGTGTTGTTCTACTCAAATCGATTAAGTTATCTTAAACTTAAGTGAATTAAACATAAAACCATTAAGTTATCCTAAAAAATCTCCAGAATTGTGTTGTTTCGGCTCATTTTAAATAAGTAGTTTGAACAAGCAGAAAAGACACACACTGAAGGTTGTCTTCTCACTCTGGCTGTTTTTATGCTCACGTCATGAATTATTAACGGAGGAGTAAAAGCTGAAAAAAAACCATAACCATAGCAACACTGCATTGTTTTCTATCTCTATCCGTATCCATCGCTTTATTTTGTTTATTGTGATAGTTTGCACTTTGCAGGCTAATAACAAACAGGATGATTCTTTGTTCATATTTTCAGTCCTTTATTGAACATCCGTAGAAACATTTTATTGCAGATTATTGCAAATATGATTGTTAAAATGTTCTTCAGACTAAGAAAAAAACATTTTATACCTTTTTATGGACAGGTAAATAAAAAACAAGCAAAGACAAACCTACAAATAATTATTAATTCAACAAAACTAAAACTAAAATTCTGGTAATTACTAAATTAGTTTAATGTTTATACTTTTCATTTGTTAATATTAGTTAGCAATACATTTTAGGATTTAAAGCCATTGTAATAGTTTATTATCATTGATAAATGCTACTGTTTATTGAGATATTAATGTTTTAAAATTGATTCATCTTAATCGGAAATGATGCATTGAATGAATCAAAAGTCAGAGAGATGTGTTTTGATATAAAATATGATTTCAAATAAAAGCTTTCTTTTATTTCTCCCAAAATAATTGTAAAAGATGCATCACAGTTTCCACAAAAAATCTTAATCGTTACATTGTTTTTTAACATTGATAATAATTTCCAAAAAAAAAAAAAATGGTTGAGTACCACATCAGCATATTAGAATGATTTCACTAGCATCATGTGGCACTGAAAAGCATGTATATCTATAATGTACTCATTTATAATGAGTAATGATGAAAATGTTCAAAAATGCTGCTGTTTTTGCTGTATTTTAATAAAATAAAACATATTCAACCTTGGAGAACACATTAAACCTTTTAATTAAAAAAGTAATTATTATATTATGTTAATAAATATAAATAATTTATATGTAAAAAAAACTGTTGTATATTTTACTGAACATACAATTTTTACCTTTAATCTTGTGGTTTAAATTATTTTTAATCGTTCAAATAAAAATGAGTTTGAAACTCATAAGCGTTACCACTACTAAACTCAAGAGGGCAGCCTCACACTTAATTTCTCACAGTTCTTTAAATAAACCTTTGTAGTGAAAGAGTTGGCTTTTTATGACAAAAAAAGCTACAACTTTTCTAGTTTCCTCCAAATCTAAAACATCACACTAAATGAATCATTTTAAATCTTCAATCTTCAACTTTTTTTGATACTTCATGCACTCACAGAAATGATTCATGGCAGAGTTAGTTTTTATGCATTTAGATCTATTTGATTTTATTTAAAAACTCATATTTTTAAAATCTATACATTAAAAGTAAATATACTCTAAATGATTTAATCAATTATACAATTTATTTAATGAAATTAGATAATAAATACTAATATTGTTTGAATAATAAGAGTTATAAAACAAACAAGATTCTGTTATATAAAGTTTATGTGATTGGTTTTCATCAAAGTTATGAAAAAAAATCAATTTGGAAACAGGAAATGACGTCATTTTCGCTGGACACAAGCCCTCAGGATATTGTGGGAATCCATCACACACATGCTGGTAAGTAATCCTAAACATCCTTTGTTGTATTGCTCCTATTCTAATTATAATCATTTTATTTAGCATCGAGGGTATATAATATTAATCCATTTATGATAAGTTTTATGTAGTTTGTGATTTTTTAAACAGTTTTATCGTACGTCGGTTTACTGGAGAATACAGATGTATGAAGGTATTTTTGGTGCTCCCAAGCACAAATGAATGAATATTTTTTAAAGTAAAAGTACACATAACCACGCTTTTTCATTTATAACACATTTACCTCTGTCTTTTGGTCTGTTGTTGTATAGGCCTACTGATTTTAATTCCGGTTATGTTCTAATCATTCTATTTACTTATTTATATTCAATGTGTTTATTTATTTTAGCTCTTATAACTGGAAGACTTGATTTGATTTGTTGGTGTGTAACCGGTTGGTGGTTTAAACGATTATTATTATTACTTTTTTTAAAATAAATGTTTAAATAAATGCCATTGTCTACCAAACATTTCTTTTTTTATTTTAATATCACCCTTCTGGCTACTCTTTCAACAAGTACCATCCCTTTACTTTCATCCTACTTTAAAAATGACAATATAATAATTAGAATGATGATACTTATAGTATATAATAACAATAATAATGCTAAAAAATCCTTTCTGTATGGGTCAAAAACATTTTATTTTTCCTGAAAACACTAGATAATGTGTTTGACTTGAGATTTACTGACCACACATGGAGTAACTGCACTCACTATTTTTACTTTAGTGTTTTACGCAGATCCTGTGAACATGTGAAATGTAGGCTATCTTCAACTGTATTCAGTTGAGATTATCTTTTTCATTCAGATTATTTACTTTAACATACTGTTTTTTTTCCCCCAGAATGAATATGTCAATGTGAGGCGAGATTGTGTGATGAGCTGTCTGAGCATCTACCTCAGTGAAGACCTGGACACACTTGTTAAAGAATAGTGGTATGTATCAGAATAGTGTGCCTGTAATTATTTCCATCAAGATAATATGGGGTGTTCATGAGAATGCAATGGACATGAGGATACATTGACCACCAGTATTTCAACATTGAGTCCATTGGGTTGTTTTGAATTAAAAACAAACAAACATGCAAGGTAAATGGTGGTAGAGCCGTCACTCTGAGGGAATTAAATCTGCTTGGTCCAGAGGAACCTGAAGATGAAGATGTCTGGGTTCTGGCACCCACATGCCCCTTCTCTGCCAGAAACAACAATCCTCGCCTAAACAACAAGGTGAGGACTCAGACATTTCCTAGTGCTCATGAACCAGTGATTTTACGGCATTGAAATGATTTTGGAAATGTTTAGTAAGAAATGCCTTGTATCACCAGGATGCATTTTCTAGACTGTCTGCATACAAACTCAAGCGCCTTGAGAACATAGCACAGAAGGAAGCCTTCTTGTCTTCTCTGAAGATATGGCAAGTATGTGGACATTTTAGTAAAGGACTAATCAGCTGTTTTCCATTTCACTTGCCCTCTCCCTACATCAGTCTCCACCCTACTGTCCTCTTAGTCTCTTTTTCTCTCCCTCCTGCTCTTTCACTGTTGTCCCCCACTGTATTGTCCTTCTCCTTTCTTTTTTTCTTGTATTCACTTGTTATCTTACATGTGTAACTTCACATAGATTTTAAAAATATGTAAAAATTTGATTTTGGTGGGTCTCTTGTATTTTTTTAACAATGTCGTTTACAAAGATATTGTAACTTCTGTCTTAATCTTTTAGCACACCTTTTAGTATAATTATAGTTGCTGTCCATACAGAAAAACAAGGAGATAATTATTCTCATATGTCTGTCTGTCTGTCTCTCTCTCTCTAAAGGCAGCGGAGGAACTGAGGCAGTCAGTGAAGCCCAATTTCAAAAAGTAAATAAAGCAATAAAAGCATGAATCTTTTTACTGTTGGGGCTGATGGATGAGGAGTAAGCTCTATCATTTTATGTAATGATATGAGCTTTATAGCAGTAAGTGACGTCGTGGTGCACCTACGCTTATTAGAGCAATTTCATTGGAAGAGACTGCTTCACCAGGAAGTTAGAGGATGAAACTCTTAAAGGTTATAGTTCACCCAAAAATGAAAAATTTGTCATCAATTACTCCCCTTTGTGTTGTTCTAAACCCGTATAACCTCCATTCATCTTCGGAACACAAATAGATATTTTGGATTTAATCCGAGAGCTTTCTGATCCTCTCATAGACATCACTGAAAATGCACATTCAAAGTCCACAAACAAAAAGTCGTTATTTTTACTATTTTTTTTCAGCCAATAAGTATTCTTGGTGCTTTATCATGTTCAAATTGAGTGACCCATGTCACATAGACTACATTGACTGATGTTTTAGTAGGTTTGTGTAATTTGAATGTGCACTTTCAGTGATAAACGGAGGTGATATGGATTTGGAACAACACGAGGGTGAGTAAAGTTTATTTTTGCGTGAATTATCCCTTAAAGTTTCAGGCTTGATGGACATACTACACTCATCCTGACTTGATTGTCAGATTATAAATTGTTACATTGGCAGAGAGGTGCACAGCATTTATGAGAAGTGTCTCCATTTTTAGTTACCTTTTTTTAAACTGCATTTGTTTTGTGGCAGGTCAGCGGCTTCATTGGAAGAAAAATCTCCGCAGTCTTCCTGGAAATCCCTCCGTTGTAAAGCACAAAACCTCACCCCAAGTGAAGGGCTGACCCATAATCAAGTGAGAACAAGGCTAATACTTGGATAATTTTCAGATATTATATTATTGTTGTTACATTAATAAGTAATTGCACAATTGGAGATAAAATGCATTGTGTTGTTGTTAACATTATCCACAGCCTTGTGACTTTTTTTTCCAGGCTTTTAGGGGGTGATCAGGTCTTAAGGTCATTATCCTGAACTTGTATCCATTCCATTCTCATGAATGCATATATGCTGTGTGCTTTAATAAAAAGATGTATTTATGTGTGTGTGTGTGTGTGTGTGTTTGTGTGTGTGTGTGTGTGTGTGTGTGTGTGTGTGTGTGTGTGTATATGTGTATATATATATATATGTGTGTAATATTATATTTTAAGTGTGTGTTTATACATTCCAGGACACTGAATCCAGAGAGGCAGAGCAAGACATGGCAGGAAAGACCATGGGCATCTACAAAGCTTCACTGATGTCTATGTTGTGTTGGAAGGTGTGGAGGTTCTCTTCAACCTCTACACGTGCAATTTGAGCTACCCTAAAAGTCTGAAGTGTACTTTTGAGGTGTACTAGAAAATCCTGATGGACCTGGACTCAACCAAGCTTTCCCCGAAAGTACAGACACTGAAACTGAAATTGCTCCAGTGATTTGGCTGGCAACAATGAACTTATACAGCTGTGAAAGTGGGTTCATATGGATGGTTTCCTAAATGTTGGCTGAATGTTAACTTGGCTCAATCCAGAATTTTTGTATCAGAGACAAATATAAATAAATCTGGAATTTTCCAGTTGGTCTAATTCTATTTTTTATTGGATGGGAAAAAATTGCATAAATGTGATGCATTGTTTAATTTGGTTTAGGATATAAGCATACATTAAACATGATTCAAATAAATTTTATTTATCTTTTTTAGATACCCTGATTTAGTTCTCTTAATTATTATGCAATTTATACAATAAACTTTATGTATTTTAAATAAATAAACTTTACATAAACTAATTACATAAACCTGAG
The DNA here is from genome assembly GCA_903798035.1 of Danio albolineatus. Taxonomy (NCBI): domain Eukaryota; kingdom Metazoa; phylum Chordata; class Actinopteri; order Cypriniformes; family Danionidae; genus Danio; species Danio albolineatus. The sequence goes on along the minus strand of CAIGQQ010011173.1, from coordinate 9,811,851 downwards.
GATTATGCATTTAAAATAAATAGGTTTTATTATCCTAATGAAAATAAATAGTATAAAGTTTATTTGGTAGATTTGCATTAAAATTATGAAAAAAATATAAATGGGAATTTGTCATGTAATAAAATTACATAAATCTTAAATTTTGGGTGAAATATTTCTGTGAGTGTGGTTTCTAAATCACAGTTTTCAGTGCTTTTTAATGAAGACCTTTTGAAACTCGACACCGCTAATGCATAAAGCTGTGTGAATTGTTCAGAGAAATCAAATCAATGGAAGACAATTTTAAAGTGCCCTTAAGATCAAGAGTCAGCAGACAACTCAATATCAGTTGCTGTCTACAAAGGATCAGCCTAAAAAAGTGAAAACAAGGAACAACTAATGCGTCAAAATTGGTAAATATTGACAGTTCACTTCACAAAGTCTCTTAACGCTGTGTCAGAATGCCTTTCTTTCTGGACAGCATGTTCATGTGGCGTCATTCATTTGGCAGACCAGTCCGTACTGCCATCTGAGGAATGTGATATCTGAAGATCACTGGCGAGTGCATATACACAAACCCTGCCTTGATGTGGCAAGGATCAGTCTAGTGTGTGTATGTGTGTGTGCAATCTGGAGTTCTAGGTTATATCCTGTAATTAGGCTGCACCAATTAGGTGTGCCATTTTTGGGTGGGTGCAGTGGTCTTTGTATTTTTATCTGCGTTACATAAAGACGACACACATTTTTGATGGAAGAGATGATGACTTTTCTTGGTTGCATGGCCTTTATTTTGGGCCTTGATTGTAAGTGAGACACATTGACAGAGTCGTTTAAGTGTAAACATGACCGTTTGGGTGTGTTTAGGTCACGTGTTGATGTGTATTCAGTTTGTATTCATGTCATTCAGAATTGAAAATGCTAATCTTGTCCCTGCTAGAGCATTGCTATAGAGTTGCTATGAGGTACAAACGACTTCTAAAGTGTTTCTGTGGGGGTTGTTTCACAAGTTAATCAAGTTTATTTTCATGATAGGATTATTTGTGCATGGAAATTGTTTGTGCTTGTCTGTATTGTCATTAAGTTAGCAGGTTGTTTTTATTTAATTTTTAATACATGAATTTCTGAAAAAGTGTTATCAGACAGAGAATGTTTCTTGGTGGTTGAATGACATTTTAAATTAGTTTCTATCCCAGTTCAACATGTTTTACCTTAAATATCTGAAATAATGTGACAGACATAGAGTTGGCTTGTTTTGTTTTTCTTTGATACTGTGGTGTTTCTGGAGTGTTAATGTATCATTTATTTTAATTATTTTTTATTAAAAATTTTTTATTTGATTAAATTTATTAAATTACAAAACCAATTTCAGTTTTATTTTAGGCAGGCAAAACAGATGGTGTGGATATTATTATATACAATGAAAAGATTATTTCTGTAAAATTGTTGCAAACAATTTATATGGGTTGAATTTAAACAAACAGATTAAATTTAGTAATGTTCAACTTAATTGTTTCTGTTTAAAGTCAGCACAAATAAATAGTTTACAACCAGTTAACCTCAACTTTAAATCATTTTTGTTCAGCGTAGATGCTTTACTGTTTTTTAAGTGATTCTGCCCCTGGCTCATTTAATAGAGCCAAACACTATAATATCCTAACCCTCTCAGGTATTTGCAATCGTTTTGTTCATTTTGTCTGTTTTCAACTTATAATGTATTCAGCTCAAAGCATAAAAATACTTATTTGGGTATTTTGGAAATAGTTTTACTCAACAGTAGTACTTTGGTGTCCTGATTAAAGCTATATTTTGAAAAAAGTTTTAGCGTTGTACAGTGATTTTAATTATTTTCCTGGATCTATGTGAAGGGTTATTGTTTTGACAACATTGGTAATGTAAAGGAAACAACCTTTTAGTCTTTAGGACATCTTTATCATGTAAATAAACCCTTACACAGCTCTCAAGTCATGACTTTTTTAGTAAGCTGTTCATACAGTCAGTGTGTTTTACTTCATTTCATGAAAAAATCCATTTTTATAAAGAATGAGTAGCCTTCAGTTTTACAGGCCTGAGACGGCCCTTGGGAAGAGACTCTGACCCTCTTTGAATCTGCATCAAAATGCTTTTTATCGAAGAAAGGGCTGTTCTGTGTTCTCTCGAGGGAGCGGTCATTCTTTCTGTTTCTCTTTGCCTCGTTTTCATCAGCACTTTCAGCCAGAGCCACTTGGAGAATAAGGTAGTTGTTCCATGTTGGCCTTCAAAAAGGTTACTCCAAAAAACAAGCAACGCCTGCAGGTCAGTGAACAGTGTGACTGTTTGTTAGCTTAATGTTGTTAAAAGGTGGTCCAAATAAACACCCTCGCCCAAAGCCTCCACCCTGGCCCAGTCCTTGCGACTTTATAAAAACTAATTTACTGCGGACAAGGTAATGTATTCTGCTGCTGATTTTTGTAAAAGACATGTTTGTTTTGTGAGCACATAGCATTTGGGAATCGATCCCAGGGGACACGGCAGCTTGGCAACTGTTTCAAAACACCTTGGACACAAAACAAGTTAATACAAACCAGAGACGGTCCATTTGATGGGTTGCTTTCTCTCCCACCAAATGACAGCGTATCTAAAACACTCAACCTGAATCACATTAAAATAAACACACTCTTTACTTTACCCCGTCTCTCCTCCTCTGCTTCCAAAATCTCCACCCTCGACTCACAAGAGAGGCGTGTCCTTCTTGAGTAATCCAACACCTGCCCCATTCAGACGTGCTGCTGTAACTGGCTAAACAGCCTGGACCTGTGAGAGCAGACAGAGAACTTCAGCACTCACACATCTCTGATTTACCTCACAACTGAAAGCTCATGTATGGAAAGAGGAAGAAAACCACCAACAAGAGACTTCTCTGAGCTTCTCTGGAGATCTGAATCCATGCTGGTCTGTAGCAGGTGAAAAGCGGTCTCTCTGTCGGATATGTCCGCGGAGGATGTCGGTAGTGCTGGAGTTGTGGTGGACAGTAAACTGGACCCTTGCGAAACTCAGAGCCGGGATGTTTTGGTACAGATGGCTAGTCTTTCCATGCATATGTTCGCTCCGGCTGACTTTAAAGGGAAGTTCAGGAAGATCCAGCCCAGAAAAAGACCCACCATCATCAAAGAAGGTACTACTCCGTTTTTTGTTCTTTGATAGCAAGACATTACTGTCTTGATGTGTTATGACATGCGAGTCATGATTCATAATGTGCGATTTTATTACACTTGTCTTTAAAGTCCTGCCAAGGTGAAACTCCCATCTTTACCTCACACGCAGGACGTCAGACATGTCATGTTTCTGGTATTTTTTAAAGTCAGTACCCTACAATTTGTGACAGTGATATAGCTGACACAACTCTATGATGTCATGCCGTGACAGTGTTTTAAGACATTCTGGTAGCCTTCAGCATTGAGCGGTTGGGGATTTTAGTTGAAACTTGTGGCTGGTGGTGGTGGTTTCATACCTGTTCATTTTTTTAATGTTGTTATGGGTTTGAGAAGCCATAAAATGTTACCTCCACACTGAAATGTCTATTGTGGAGTTTGATTGGTAGTTAGAGTGCGTGAAAAATGGGTTGAGAGTGCCAAAGTCACGCAGTTCGAGATGTTCAGGGACTTGAATCCATCGTGCCTACGTGAGCGATGCTGAAATTGGGGGGAAGGGTGGATGTGGATGATGACGGAAAGCATCAGCATCAGGAAAGAGATCATTTTGGGTTTTAATTAGACCTTAGTTAAACCAGCAGCTCAAATCATCCGGAACCACAGTTGGGATGGTCCACACTCAAAGCCAGCCTGTATATTGTATCTGACTGCATAGCAATGAATGTGTTTGTCTAAGTTAATGTGACTGTTCACACTGCTGGCCAAATGTTACAGGCATATTTTTCAGAATTTATACCTACTGATTTTTTTAAACAATATGAGTCTAGTTCTTATTTTTTTTCTGTTTGAATCTGTTAGTACTTTTACACAGACTGTAATTCTACTAGCACAGATACATGTGAACGCTTTTTATTGCTGTCTACTTCCAATGTTATATAAACACAACAAGAAATGGGAACATGAAGTACCATTTAAACATTGTTAAAGATGGCTATTTTGCTCATCCATGCATTTGCTTGACTAAAAATACAGTAATAAAGTACATTGTAAAAAAATATTAATCTAAGATAACTGTTGTCCATATATATAAGTAAAAATGTAAGGTCACACTTTATTTTCATGGTCCGTTTGTTGAATTTAAGTTACATTGCAACTAATTCTCATTAGATTATAAGTAGACTGTTAGGTTGGGATTAGGGGTAGGATTAGTGTAATTTGACATGTACTTGCAAAGTTTCTTATAGCCGGTAAATGTCTGTTGAATGTCAGTATCAACAGATTTTAAGCAGAAAGTCTCCTAATACTCAAATGGACCATCAAAATAAAGTGTTAACAAATGTAATAGATTTATTTTTCTGGCCAAGCTGAATTTTCAGCATCATTACTCCTTCATCCTTCAGTGTCAAATGATCCTTCAGAAAACAGTCTAGTACGTGTGTTTGTTGTTATTTTAACTCTGAAGATGTGGAGCTTAATATTATTAAGTTTACACGTTCAGTTCAATTAATTATTCAGTTTAAAGCATTCTTGTTTTATAAATTAAGTAAATTATATTTTCAAAATACATTTTTGACTGACCCCAAGCATTTGAATCATGCGGTAAGGGCCGTAAAACAATATTGCCTCAGCATAAAATGTAGCAAATTATTTATTTAAAAACTATAACATTTGTTCTGGGGTGCATACCCAAAAACACAATTAGTCATCTATGTTTGCTAGTTTAGTCCAGTAGTTAAACATTTGAAGGCTTCTCATATACATAGTTACAACTAGCATTTGTAAACGCACCATAAACTTGTGGGGTTGGAACCTTTGAGTGATGTAAAGGAATCGGAATAAATAAAGCAAAAAACAATAATAAAAACAATGAAGAAGTCATTGAATCAAGTGAGTAATCTAACATTCATTTCACTCCATCACTCAGAGGGATAGTTCACCCAAAAATGAAAATTCCCTGTTAATTTACTCACCCACAGGTCATCCAAGGTGTAGGTGCCCCTTTTTCTTCACTAGAGCATTAAAGATTTTTAGCTGAATCACTTGGTAATTTTCAGTTCTTGGTGGTTCATATAATGGCAGTGGATGATGATAGTAGTTTGGATTAAAAGTAAGCACACAAACAAGTCCAAATTAATGGCCATGGCTCCTGATGAAACAGAGGTCTTGTGAAGTTAAGTGATCGATCCATGTAAGAAAATAAAAAATATTTACAATAATATTAGCTTTAATCCACAACCTGGTCAAACAGTTCTCTGAATGTCTGTCAACAAACTGTGTCATCTGACCTCTTGTCCAATAGCGCTCTCGCTTTTCCTCATCTAAAGTGACCGGATACATTCACACATGCACAGAGTCAGAGAACTGTTTGACCAGGCTGTGGATTAAAGCTTATATTATTGTAAATAATGTTCAATTTCTTACACATTTCAAAAAAATCTTTAAGTCATATGGCCATCTAATAATTGAATTTCTCATTATTGCAATTTTGACCAAAATTATTTCGTTTTTTTTAGGGCTGTCCAAAAATTAATCGTGATTAATCACATCCAAAATAAAAGTTTTTTTTGACATAATATGTGTGTGTGTTATATATATTTATTATGTATATGTGATAAACACATTCATAGAAGCCAAAACTATATATAAAAAAGTTACATCAAAGTAGTTACATCATATTCAAATGTAAAATTTGTATCATACACATATATTTTTTTGATATTTAAATATAAACCAACATTTTATCGAATTATATGCATGTGTGTATTTATATATTCATAATAAAATATACACAGTACACACACAAATATTATGTTAAACTTTTATTTTGGATGTGATTAATCACGATTAATTTTTGGACAGCCCTAGTTTTTTTATTATTTAACGAACATTCATTCAAAAAACACATTTTAAATCAATGTTTTTTTCTGCTCCAACTACAAAAACAGATTCGAGTTGTATAGATAAATCTCAACAAGGCTTTAGAAGAATGTATAAATCATTATTATCTGAGTAGTCTAAAATGGCCGTCATGGAGAGAATATAAAACAAAGAAACCCAGCGCGAGAGAAGGGAGATACTTTGGATAGGGACACTTTTGGAGGGAAAATGAATAGTCATTTAGAAGACAATTTAGTTGTCTCAGAGGTTTGATTTGTAGTGTGAAGTGTGGTAATGATGTTTTGCGTTTTGTCTGGAACTGTATTCTCCTTTCCTTTCCTATTCCAATGCTTAAAAAGGGGAGTATATTATAGGTTTTGCTGAATGTGCGCATGTAAAACTGATGATTGCTTTTTTAGAGCTGAACTGAACAGGTGTGTCAGATGCCTGTAAGACCATGAACCTCACAGAAACCTTACTGATGGCTGGCTGAAGAGGCCTTTTGTCACAGAAGAAACCAGCTGAACACAATGAACCAGTTTCAGTCAGATTTCAAGAATAGCCACATGCATTAGTGAACGTGAATCTAAATTTATCACCCTCATTTTGTTCTAAACCCAAATATAAGTTCATGTGTAACATTTGATGAGGTCTCTTTAATTTTAGCATCTTGGCCCATCGTTGACTTCCAATGGAAACTGCCCAATTCGATCATGCATTTTGGAAGCCATTGACGTTTGTTTGCAAGTTAGATTTTTAAGAATAGCCACATATGCATTACTGATCGTGAATTTGGATTTCTCATTCAAATGTTGTTTTAAACCTAAAAATTATTTCAGGTGTAACATTTGAGGGGGTGGGGGGGGGGGGGAATTTTAGCATCGTGGCCCATCATTGACTACCATTGGAAACTGTCCAAATGGATCATGCATTTTGAAAGCTATTGACATTTGTTTGCCAGTTACTTTTCAAGAATAGCCATGCACTAGTGAACGTCAATTTAAATTTCTCATCCTCATGTTGTTCTAAACCCAAAAAATTAGTTCACGTGTAACATTTAAGGGGGTCTTTTTAATTTTAGCATCTTGACCCATCATTGACTTCCATTGAAAACTGTCCACTTGAATCATGCAGTTTAGAAGCCATTGACATTTGTTTGCCAGTTACTTTTCAAGAAAAGCCATGCATTAGTGAATGTCAAATTAAATTTCTCACCCTCATGTTGTTGTAAGCCCAAAAAATTTGTTCACATGTAACATTTAAGGGGGTCTCTTTATTGTTGGAATCTTGACCCATCATTGACTTCCTTTGGAAACTGTCCAACTGAATCATGCATTTTGGAAGCCATTGATATTTGTTTGCCAGTTAGATTTTAAGAATAGCCACATATGCATTAGCGAACGCGAATTCCGATTTCTTACCCTCATGTTGTTCTAAACCCCAAAATTAGTTCACGTGTAACATTTAAGGGGGTCTTTGTAATTTTAGCATCTTGACCCATCATTGACTTCCATTGAAAACTGTCAACTTGAATCATGCAGTAGAAGCCATTGACATTTGTATTGCCAGTTACTTTTCAAGAATAGCCATGCATTAGTGAACGTCAATTTAAATTTCTCACCCTCATGTTGTTATAAGCCCAAAAAATTAGTTCACATGTAACATTTAAGGGGGTCTCTTTATTGTTGGAATCTTGACCCATCATTGACTTCCTTTGGAAACTGTCCAATTGGATCATACATTTTGGAAGCCATTGACATTTGTTTGCCAGCACTGACACCGGACTAGTATCGCAGTAACAGGATCGCTGTCGCTGGGTAGTTACAAGTCAGTGATCCATGTGCCAGAGTCTAACAGCTGGCAGAGGCCGCCTGACGCTCCGAATGCTAGGAATTCTGTGGCTTTCTTGTAAAGATTATCCAAGCATGACTGCTGTGGAGCTCTCGTAGAGGAGAATGAAATCGTGAGCAGTTTGATGGGAATGCCATCAGCGAATGACACAAGTAATGAGGCAAATCAAACCCCTGACTCAGCATTTAATTATTTTTCATTAATAACACAATCTGGCGGTTCATTCCGCTGTGGAGACCCCTGATAAATAAGAGTCAATGAATGAAAATGAAAATTAATTAATGAATAATAACACGAGCTATGTAGTGCAGCTGTGATACTTTTAGATTGAACCTGCAGGTATGGTTATGGATTATTTTCCAATTGGTGTTCAATGGTACACACATTTGACCTGCTTTTCATATTTAAATATCAATTCAGCTGAATATTTTTGATAATTTTTATGAACGTCAATGTGGAAAACACAGATGAAATTGCACATTCATGGCATAAAAATGGAATTTAGTGTAGAGTATATGTGGTGATATGAAATTAAGCAAAATTTGGATTATAAATAAGGAGTTAATTTGGGATAGTGGCTATTGAATTGCAAAAAAAAACGCTATTGAAATATGAATTAGAATTTTCTGGGAGAATGAGCTGCACAGTTTCTGCTTAACTTGAAATTATAACAGAAATTAATAAAATATAACTATATTACCACTGTACTGTAATTTTCACTTTAATAATCATAACAATTAGAATAGAGTTTATTTAGGTATTTTTGGAAAGAAATATTTTTTTAATTTCTGTTTTAATTGAAACGGTATAATACTTCTTAAGTAAACTTCTACTACTACTACTAAACTACTATTTAACTTTTATTTGAATTGAATTTTAGAGACATTTAATAGCTTAACTGATTTGCTTTCAGCAGCACCATGTTTGATATATTTTTACCAAATCATAAAAACAGAAATTATGTTTCAAGAATAACAGACAAGCAGACAAAAACATTCAAAATGTTACTCAATTGCCAAACTGTTGAAAAGCATGATTTCGCTCATCACAACATTTTATTGCTACAGTTTAATTAAAACATACAAATCAAGTACATCAAAATTGAAATGGAAATTTTATTAAATCCGATTTAAAGTTTTAAATAAATCCTGTGTTGTAGTGGACCACATTGACTTTAATTGTATAATTAAATGAAACATTTCTAAAATAAAAAGTTTAACGCGTGATTAAAGCTCCCATGAAGTGCTTTGAAATATGCCTTTTTATTCTATGTTTGACATAATCTCAACCAAAACACAAATAGAGGGTGGGAAATAGTGTAGCTCCTTCCTTTTTTTAAAAACAGCCAATTGCGTTTTGTTTTTATTACCACTCTGCCAGTGAGAGTGATTGAGCTCAAGTGCATCGAATAAAAAGCAAATGAGAAGCATCTTGAAGGGGGCGGGGCATGTCAGATACTAGAGAGTATAAGTGGACATGAATAAAATCGTTGATCCATTTAGGCAGAAGTGACAAACTACAAGCTTTTTATATTAGTTTCAAATGCGGATTTTGTCTCTGTTTTGGAGCCCACTAGCTTACAGATATATTAAAAACTAAAAATACTGATAGTAACATCTAAAAAACTTTATTTTAATTTCATAGGAGCTTTAATTATTGATTATGCTATCCTTTTTATCACTTTAAACAGTGTTTTTTTATGTTTATTTTCTTTGTTAGGCCTCAAAGTCCTTTTTTGTAACAAGAGCAAGTATACATCTCCACTTCATCTTTATACAGTAGTTATTTCTCTTGGTGAGAACAGCCAATAAGCTGTACTTGTAAGTGATTTCCTTGAAGCAGCTCGGCAGATGAAAGCATGAGAGCATTTGTGTGTGGTGGAAGTGGTGGGTGTGACCCCAGCTGCTGTGGAGTTGTGCCCGGGGCAGCTGGGAGAGCTCAGTGTCAGCAGGGAGGACTTCACAGTAGCACTAAAACCCTCAAGAGACCCAGACACTCCTCTTTTCAAGCCACTGTAAACAGCACGTTTATGACTTTTTTTTTGACAAGTACACTAAAAAAATGCTGGGATCCACACAATTTCTTCGTTTTGTCCCAAAACAAAACTATTAAGTTACCTTATATTTTTGTATATTGAAGTACTGTAGATTTAACATAAAACAATTAAGTTCTTCCAAAAAACTCAACAATTGTGTCGATTCAGCATATTTTAAATAAATATTAATTTTTGTTTAACTTTTTTATTTACTTCCATAAATGTCAACACTGGTGATTGTTTTTTTAGCCCTGCGAGAATCAATCAAGTATGTAATACAAAATGGGTAATTTACAGAACATTCATATTTAAAGAGCCATGAAAACCCCGTCTCAGCAGGGTGTTTTCACACCTCTAGATTGAAAAAAGTCAGGAAAGTGGAGGAGTGCATCTTTGTTTAGGTGGGAGTGTTGAGTGATGAAAGAGGGAAGGGTTTGCATGAAAAGAGGTGTTTCATAACTACAGCTGATTTTCACAGCGGCAACACAAACAGACACAAGGGAGATGGACAGTGATTCGGAGAGCAGCATTTACAGCGGATTTGAGAGCTGTGTAGAAGTGGAGGATTTTCAGTCCATAAAATTGTAGTGATATTACTGTAAACTTAGTAACTATCTGTAACTGTCTTTAAAAACTGAAAGAGTACTGCTGACGATACTAACTAACTTTGTCATCGGAATAAACATAAGCAAAGAACATTGATCACGCACTTGCCAAATCCGCAGAGACACGACAATCAACACCAACTGGAACTGCGTGTTTTGTTTTGTTTTTTCAAAAGAAGACGAGTGGCAAATTCAGATTTCACCATTTCCAGATTTGAAAAGCTCTCGGGTAAAAGATGTTCCTTACAAACATATTTTTGTCACGTATTAGCAGACCACTGTAATCCACATATGCCAGAAGTCACATCTCATTCATAATAGAGCACACTGATTGGTTTAAACCAAGTCTTTCTCATGAATTAATACACAGATGTGCTGAAAACTCACAATGACATTACTTTGTGCCGGCCGGTGCAGACAGCCAATCTCCAAGCTGGAATTTACACAATGATCTCATCATCGCGACGCAGCATTAAAATTAATTTTTTTAAACTGGAAGAAAGAATTTGCTCTAAACAACGAACCCCCCCCCCACCAATTTTCACTTTTTAGTGAAAGTCCTAATAGTGTTTTTAGCAAGGTGGGACATACAGTATATATGACTGTCAACATCTCAAAATATGCATTTTGTTATTTCGTGACTCTTTTAGTAAAAATTATGTCATCAATTATTTTTACCTGTTCCACAAAGACCCTCTGCTTTTTTTTACCACTATGAATGTAAGTAGCCATGCTTCCATCCAAAGATGCAAATTCAATTTATGCACAAAACTGGAATATCGCATAAAACATTTGCGAATTAAGCAGTTTTTATCTAACGAGTCCAAGAAAACAAAATCATCACTTCCTGATAAACTGGCACCAAATATCAAAAGAAAAATGGAAGTTGCTACATTAAGAGAAGACCTTTTTTTCATATGTAATAATTTACTTGCATCTTAAAACACGTAGATGAGACACAATGTGCACAGTCAGATTGATGGAAACACAGCTTGTGTCAAACATTCTTCAAAATATCTTCTGTTGTGTTGAACAGACAGATATGCGCTCATTGAGGTTTAGAACCACTTGAGAATTAGTAAATAATGAGTAAATTAACATTTTACTTTGATCTCCCTCATTTGTACCACTAATGAGTTGCATAATATAATCTCATAATGTAATGAGGAATATTACATCATATGACACATCTCTCATAATAAAGATCAGATCACATTTATTGAGATCAGACAAAAAAATGACTGATCTTCCTTAAGATCCTTTCACTCAGAGCTATGATACGCTGCACAAATTACATGCTCTGTCAATCAAGTTGTCACACCACTCCATTCAGAGCTAAAATGCTTCAGTTGGTGTGAATATGCTGTTTGTTTGGTAAGGAAAGCATTTTTATTAGGTAATATTTTTTGTCTTTAAGTGTTTTTTGTCTTGACATAGGCAGGACAAGAGAAAACAAGCAAAAAAAAAAAAGAACAAGAACAAGAATTTCTGGAAACTTAAGGAGGATAGAAACGTGTTTGGTAACCCGCCAACCGCTGTTAACAAAAATTAAATCCAACTGCTTTCGCATGGAAACTATTTACTCTTTCCCCATCCACAATGCTTACGTTCTGTCTGCTGTGAGTGAACATCTGAGAGATTAGCATCACATTCCTTTACTGATGTATATCGGCCATTAACGCAACACACTGCTTTGTTTGTTCCTTTCTCAGGGTTTGGTAAATAAATAAGATGCTTTTGTTGAATGCTACTACATGCACTCCTGTTTAAAGTATTTGGGGTCGCTATTCTTTTATTGAAGTAGAATTATACTTAAGCGGGGATGAGTTAAACACTTTTGATCTTTATGTTTAGCACATAATCTCCCTTTATGTCACAGTTTCTACAAAAATCCTTTACCGTAATAATAAAAATAAATGTTTATTATAGTGATTTTAAAGTTGCTAAAAAATATCGCCATCACAGGAGTAATTTATGTTTTAAAAACATAGATGGAAAACTATGTATTTTACACACAGTTGACACTGTAACTGTATCTATTTTATTAATTTTGTGTGTTTGGGTGTGTGGGCGTCATGGTGGCGCAGTGGGTAGCACAATCGCCTCACAGCAAGAAGGTCGCTGGTTCGAGCCTCGGCTGGGTCAGTTGGCATTTCTGTGTGGAGTTTGCATGTTCTCCTCGTGTTCGCATGGGTTTCCTCCGGGTGCTCTGGTTTTCCCGTCAAATCAAGTGACAAAGACGTGATATAAGTGAATTGGGTAAGCTAAATTGTCCATGGTGTATGTGTGTGAATGAGTATATGGATGTTTCCCAGTGATAGGTTGTGGCTGGAAGGGCATCCGCTGCTTAAAACATATGCTGGATCAGTTAGTGATTCATTCCGCTCTGGCGACCCCTGATTAATGAAGGGATTTAGCTGAAATGAAAATATATGAATGAATGAATGAATGAATGATTGTGTGTGTGTGTGTGTGTGTGTGTGTGTGTGTGTGTGTGTGTGTGTAAATGTAATTTCCCTTTTTATAGGGCCAGGGATGGGAACAATATTTGTTTCTATTCTCCTCTACATTTATCCTGATTAGATTGATAAACAGAGTAAAAACAAAAAAGAAAAGCGTTCATTTAAATTGCAGTAATATTTCATGATTATTTCATGATATTTTTCAAAGGTGTTAGTATGCCAGTTGATCACTACCAGATCTTTATTGCCAATATCAGCCAATATTATTTTTTATATTTAGGTGAAATTTGAATTTCCACTACCAGTCTGGATTGGCCTTGTCTGACCTTGTAGATCATAAAAGTATAACTTTTTAAGGAAAAAACAATATTAAAAATTATATTTGATTCTATAGATTTACTGAAATGTTGTTGTTACTTTTTTTAAATAATACAAATACATATCCCTTTCTTTGTGTCAAATTCTTACTGTAAGTAAAGCTCTTAGTATACGCGCACTGCGACCATAGCTTAGTAATCTCTAGCCATACATTTTCTGTTCCTACACAGATGATGAAAGGTCAGACCAGCCCTACAGGTTCAGATGATTCAGTGTTAGTCTCCTTCTACTTTTCTTTGTCTATTTTTTTCTTTTTTTGTAACATGAGAAGCAAAAGGGTATCATGTGGACGAAGATTATTATTATTATTTGTTTATGTTTGTCAAAGGGCCATTACCTAATGGTCACATCACTATCATGAGAATCTAAAAAAACAAAACATGATGTCATGACGTGAACTTGCAGCTTCCTCATTCAGCTTTGTAGTACTCAACCACTAAAAATGTACATGCGTGTGTGTGTGTGTGTTTGTGTGTGTGTGCGTGCGTGTCATGTATGATCTTCCAGTGTTAGTCTGCAGTGCTGAGTGTCAGCCAGCAGATGGTGTGAAGATGTAATCTCGTTCCTAAACACTCATTTGTCATTATCTCAAACAGAGGATATGAAAAAAGACCACATGATCTGTTAGTGACTCTGTGTTACCTTTTGCCTCCACCAGTTTATAAAAAATGTAGTTGTGTGTATAATATTAAAGCACTTATAAGTCAATTCTATTTTTTGTGAGACATTTTGATAATTTTTGCTCAACATTACTATATTTCTACATATTATATAAATTATATTTCTAATTTGTATGGCATTCCATCAATATCAAACCACAACCATTTAATTTGTAGATTGCATTTGTCCACTTTTTTAGGTGCACTGGTTGCGTAAGTGTTTTACACATAGGGGTTTTAGGGCTCTAATTTTTGCAATGCAAAATTCAAAGACAAAATTGGACAATCCAGATATTGAAACAGAATTTACAAACAAGTTAAAGGGATAGTTCATCCAGAAATGAAGATTTACAGTTAATTTACTCAACTATTGAAGGTCCTTGGTGATTTGCATAAAGCAAGTCAATGGTCACAGATTATTGAGATTAAAAATAAACATGCAAATAAGGTAAAATCAATGCCAATGGCTACTGATGAGTGACTGTGATATAAGCAAAACAAAATATCTGTTCAAGAAATTCAGCGTTATTTACAGTAGTATTAGCTTTAATCCACAGCCTGGGCAAACAGTTCTCGGCACATGCACAAGTAGTAAGTGCTAGTTTCTGGTCATTTGATAACGTATATGTCAGACTATAACATAGAACAGGCTCTTGTTTCTTGTTCTGCTGCCCATTTCGTTTGTACATATGCAGCGGCCAATGCGGCAACAATGTTCGTTTTGCCAATGGCTTGATATGTCTTAAGAGCTCAGTGTATCATCAGGAGCCACAGGGATTGATTTGGACTTGTTTGTATGTGTTTATTTTTAATCTCAAAAACGGATGTCCATTGACTTACATTATACGAATCATAAAACACCACAGGTTCAGCTAAAAATCTTCTTCATTGTTCTGCTGCAGAAAAAAGTCAAGGCTAAGGGTGAGTAAATTAAATGTACATTTTCATTTCTGGGGTGGCATGGTGGCTCAGTGGTTAACACTGTCGCCTAACAGCAAGAAAGTTGCTGGACCATTTTGGCATTTCTGTGTATAGTTTGCATGTTCTCCCGTGTTGGCGTGGGTTTCTTAGGGACTAAGGGACTAAGCCAAAGAAAATGATGAATAAATGGATTTTTATTTCTGGGTGAACTATCCCTTTTAAATGGGTGTCACTTTAACAGCATTTCTTCATTTTATGAAAAAACTATTGTCGTTACATTTACATATGGAAACACAGTGTCAACAGCCTGTCTAAATAAAAGTTTGGTTATGTTTGAAATTATAATTTTTATTTCAGTTTTGTTTTTGCTCATTTTGCAAAAAACAAAAACAAAAAAAAACATAAAACACTTCATAGTGTTCCAAAAAAATAATAAATTCTCAATAAATTGTTATTAAAGAAAATCCATTTGTTTGGAAATAGGCTCTTTTTACAACTCTTCCAGCGTTAAACAGACATTTTTTTAAATTCATTTAGCCAACCTTCAGGTCTGGCAGGAGTACTTTTAGCTTAGCTTAGCATAGCATAAATCATTGAATTGAATTAGACCATTAGCATATAGCTCAAAAATTTCCAAAAAGAGTTTTGATATTTTGTCGGCACCAATAGCCTATAGTGGTTAAGAGCACCGACATATAGCACTATGGTGTTCACGGCGACCCGAGTTCGGTTCCCAGCTCGAGGTCCGACCCTTTCCCCCTCTCTCTGCTCCCAACATTTTCCTCTCTCTCCTCCACTATCCTATCCCAATAAAACGTGAAAAAAAGAGATTTGATATTTTTTTTTCTATTTAAAGCTTAACTCTTCTGTAGTTACATCATGTACTAAGACTGACAGAAAGTGAAAAGTTGCTATTTTCAAGGTCAAAATATATCTACAGAAGAGTCAAGCTCTTTCATTCATTTATTTTCCTTCAGCTTAGTCCCTTTATTCAACAGGGGTCACCGCAGCGGAATGAACCGCCAACTTATCCAGCATATATTTTACGCAGCGGATGCCCTTCCAGCTGCAACCCAACACTGGGAAACATCCATACACACACATCCACACACATACACTACGGCCAATTTAGTTCATCCTATATTCACCTATAGCGAACTGTATGTCTTTGGGCTGTGGAAGAAATCGGAGCACCCAGAGGAAACCCACACCAACACGGGGAGAACATGCAAACTCCACACAGAAATGCCAACTGACCCAGCCGGTGCTTGAACCAGCGACCTTCTTGCCGTAAGGCGACAGTGCTAACCACTGAGCCACCATGTCGCCCAATTCAAACTCTTTGTTTTTTTAATTACTTTATTTTAAGATTTTAATATTTATGTATACACACACAGAACAAGAACAAACATTGGCTCATGTTTTAGACATACAAAAGACAATGAAAAAAAAAAACAGACAAAAAGGAGAAAAGAAAAATACATCATAGTCACAAAACATACAATCAAAACTAAAGAAGGTGTACAACCTAAACCTCAGAGGGGTCACTGGATTGCTCCTGAGATGTAGACTTGTCAAATAAATCAAGAAATTGACCCCAAGTAGCCAGGATTTTTTTTTGTGGAGCTAGTTCTTAAGAATCTCAGTCTTTCCATCTGAATAACCGATATGATGTCAGAAATCCAGTTCTGGAATGAAGGGGGCGCAGGTGATTTCCAATTGTTAAGCACAAGTCTTTTAGCCACCACCATGCCTTGCATTAAAGACTCTTGCACTGTTTGAGGGAGAGAAGATGTGTTTTGTGAAAGGCCACAGATGGCAAGTTCAGCATCGGGCAGAAAAGATGTACTATAAGCCTTGGAGTACCAATCAAATATGTTGGTCCAGAATCTGTTCAGTAAGGGACAGAGCCAAAAGGCATGAGCAACGGTGTCCTCTGCTGTCTTGCATCTTTCGCACATTGGTGAGACGGAAGGAAAACTCTTTGTTAACTATTAAAACTATTAACCTTAGGTGACTTGTAAAATTATCCACTTTCTAAAAAATAGGAATGTTAATGTTAGGAATTATTAAACTAAAAAATACCCATCCCATGTGCAGTACATAAGAACCGTCACCAAGTATGCATTGTTGTTGCTGTTAAGGTAATCGCACATATTGCAAGCAGATTTGAGGAGTGTCAGCGAATCATCTTGCAATCTCTGCAGTGTCCTGAGAACATATTTGCATTTTAGTGAATTGGGAACATCGAGGTGCAGTCATGTACCAGTCCTATCAGAGCAGCACTGCAGTAAACAAACAAACAAACAAACCCCTCCCCCTCTCTTTTCTTAATGTCCTTCTCAGGGAGACTGGACAACACAAACAGCAGCTCTCATCTCTCTCTCTTTCATTCGCTCTCTGGGAGCCAATCCTCTTAATGCAGAGCGTGCATGAGCAAGAGAGAGAGAGCAGCTGATGAGAGAGCACTAAGGGAAGGAGGGGGCAGGAGAGAGATGTAGAGGAGAGAACAGTTGGTGCTCAGAGCTGACACAGGACACGTAGGGGAAGGCAGTGCTGCAGCGTATGGCGCTGTAAAGCGGCCTCTCACTCCTCCATCTCTCTCTTTCTGCCTGGACTCTCAGCCCTGGTACCCAGCCATGGCCAGCCAGCAGGACTCAGGCTTTTTCGAGATCAGCATCAAGTCTCTGCTGAAATCCTGGGGCAGCCGTGAGTATCAACTCTACAGACACACACAATGTTCTACATCCATGTGAGATGCGGCTACATTTGCGTGCTGACCCTTGTGTAGGACAGAGTTGTTTATGATGTGCCGAGGATGCTTTGACATCATAACAACGAGATCTAAATCCCGTTTACAACATGTCAGCTACATCTGGAGACTCTCTTGGATGTTTACGTCCTGCTGTTGAATGGGATTATTGGCATATAAATTGATGATGCGTTTGTCCGGTTCATTAGTGTCTGGCTGGAGAGGTCGCGTTATGTAATGACTGCAGACCAAAGAGGCTCGTGATGTGATCAGGAGGATTTGCGCTGTTGTTTTCATCACGTGCACTGTCAATACAAGACAAACATCACTGCATGCGAGTGCGCACCACGTCAAGGTTATTCTCTGACTCTCTGATGATATTCATGACGATGACTGTGGTGACTGACATCAGCTATCTCTGATGATGTAATATGGCATCGTTAACGATAATACTTTGTAATTGCAAAGGCTGAGTGGAATATGTAGTGGGTTTTAAATGTTGCTGTTTTCTGTTGGAGAGAAATAGAGAGAATGTCGTGCAGTACATGAATTCATCTTATTTTAAAAATAATTCATCTTTGATTTGTTTGATTCTTATTAAACTGATTTTATGGATTTGCTGTTAAAACGTTTACATAAAAGTTTCCTCATTTAAGTTTAAGTTTCACATCAAATAATGAAGTGAATAGAATGTCATAATGCAAGAATTATTTTGAATTGAGTTCATAAGTATGACTAGAACACATCATCAAGTTTAAAACTAACTCTGTAATCTCACAAAAGACTTCTTTGTGTATATGTAAAGGAGCTTTAACTATTTAATTGACTGTTAGAGGGATCGAAAACTTGCATCGTCAGCAGAGGTCGAACTTTCAACTGAATGTGATGTTTATTTTAAAATCATTTGATCTCTTGAATGATTTGTTTGATTTGTTTTTCTTATTAAACTGATTTTATAGATTACATGTTAAAATGTTGACATAAAGGTTTCATCATTTCAAATCAAATCAAATCAAATCATGAAGTGAATAAAATGTAACTGTTGTAAAAGGAAATTTTGAATTGAGATCATAAATATGACTAGAACACATCATTAAGTTTAAAGGATTGGTCCAGAGTGTATTTTTAAAGCTTGATTGTGTTTATAGGGTTGCAAAGCAATGTGTGCTCTTGCTTCATTTGTGAAAAATCACGTTATTTTTTCATATATCTTACTTTGAGTATATACAGCTACTCAGCTAACATGAAAATGGCTGTCATATTTCCCAGTTCCTCCAAAACCCCGCCCTTAAGAGACTCTGATTGGTCAGCTAACATAATGTGCTGTGATTCGCGGATCGCCTCCATGTCACCAGGAAGCATCCTGCTATAACATTACAGCACATCTGGCAATGCCCCTTCACTGCGCGGAGTGTATGCTCGTAGCCTGATGGGTCTATGACATCATTAACCAGGCTGTATTTTTTTGTAGTCCCCAAACTTTATTCGCTGTATGCTTTGCTAAGCTAACTTTCTAATAGCCATTATCTCCCTTTGAATTGAACTTTTAAGCGTCTTGCGTTCAGAGATGTTGTTTATGTTAACACATTGCACATCAACTAAAATTTAAAATATGATATCGTAGTGGACCACCCCTTTAAAACTAACTCTTTTATCTCACAAATGACTTCTTTGTGTATATGTAAAAGAGCTTGATACTATTTACTTGACTGTTAGACGGATCTAAAACTTGCATCGTCAGCAGAGGTCGATCTTTCCACTGAAGGTCTTGTACACAGGAGTTATGTTGCTGTCCAGTGGCTCTTAATTTGCTCCCATGTGTTTTATAGGTGCTGCTCAATCCCTGTGAAGGAGAACAGGTGGCCTGATAACCGTCTGTTAACTCGCTCGAGCAAATCCACTCAAATCTCTTTCCAGTTTCCCTGATCTCTCTTTGCCGCGTGCTCAGTTTCATTCCCTACTGCTTGGTATACGCTTTCCAGATGCCAAGTCTGTTCTGTCAGATCAGACCTTTAATTATGTCAGATTTATGTGCTGTGAATTTGTTTCTGTACAAACAAATGATCAAGACTAGAAGAACTAGTGAATGGAGAATAAAGAAAAATAGATAAATGGAGCGATATGGTCTTTGTATAATGATAAAGTGCAGTTGCTGAAACCTTTTAACATACACTTAAATGGTTTCATTATCTCGTGTTTACTGCATCATACTGTACTTCCGAGCAATCACTTGAACTGGAGATGGTAGACAATACAGAAGATGGTTCACCTTGACTGAATTAATTTGTATGCATATATCTAGCTGTAGTTTTGGGACTGAAGTTAAATTTGGCCCTGTAGAATATTATAATAACAAACATTATACCATAGTGTGGCTCATGATGTCATAATTCCCATTATGGCACCACAATACCATACATGATGTCATCACATGTATTTTTACATAATTTTGCAATTATGACATCACAATACTCGATATAATGCCATAATACCAATTTACATAATATCATTGGGATTAATTATGAGATCATAATGCCTTTATGATATTATAGTACCCATGTACATTTTATGACATCATAATGGGTATTGAAGTGCCATAATACCTATTAAAATGCTAAATTCGCTACCTGACAAAAGTCTTGTCATCGACCCCAGTTGTAAGAGCAACAAACAATAACTTGACTTCTAGTTGATCATTTGGAAAAGTGGCAGAAGGTAGATTTTTTTTTGATGAATCATCTGTTGAACTGCATCCCAATCTTCACAAATACTGCAGAAGAGCTATTGGAACCGGTATGAACCCAAGATTTTCACAGAAATCAGTCAAGTTTGGTGAAGGAAAAATCATGTTTTGGGGTTACATTCAGTATGGGGGTGTGCGAGAGATTTGCAGAGTTGATGTCAACATCAACCGCCTGAGGTATCAAGACATTTGTGCTGCCCATTACATTACAAACCACAGGAGAGGGCAAATTCTTCAGCATGATAGCACTCATTTGCCAACTTCAGCCTCCACATCAAAGTTCCTGAAAGCAAAGAAGGTCAAGGTGCTCCAGAATTGGCTAGCCCAGTCACCAGACATGAACATTATTGAGCATGTCTGGGGTAAGATGAAGGAGGAGGCATTGAAGATAAATCCAAAGAATCTTGATGAACTCTGAGAGTCCTGCAAGAACGCTTTCTTTGCCATTCCAGATGACTTTATTAATGTTATTTAAGTCATTGCAGAGATGTATGGATGCAGTCCTCCAAGCTCATGGGAGTCATATTAATTATTTTTCCACTGCACCATAACTTTATATTCATTATACATTATTTCTGTTAAGTGACAAGACTTTTGTCTAAGCAAAGTCAGACCTTACTGTCCTAATTAAATAATTAAAAATCAAGGCATGATCATATATTATTTTGATAAAATACGACTAATCTAGAGGCCTTTGCCTTTCACATAAGCCACTTCTGATACCAAATGATCAACTAGAAGTCAAGCTATTATTTGTTGTTCCTAAAACTTGGATAGGCGACAAGACTTCTGACAGGTAGTGTATGATGCCATAGTGCTCATTGAAAAAAGCATTGTAATGCTTGGGTATACAATCGAATGCTTTTATTTGGAATTTTTATAGATTTGTACAAATACTGTATACACATGTTGAAGCATCATTATTTTTGTGTGCTCCCAGAAAAAGGATTGAATGTGTTAGAGTGTGTGTCAGTTCTGAGGTTAAATATAGCATCACAGAGTCCCTCCCACTCTCTCTCTCTTTCTCAGACGCACTCTCACTCTCTCTCTCTTTCTGCTTTGCTAGAGTTCCAGCTTGACCTTCTCTCAGTTAGGGCTTGCTTCTGTCAAAAGTCCATGAGGAGCTACACTGGACGGCTGTGTTTACTGAATTACTCCAATAACTTAAAAGCAAAGTCCTGTTACCCCAAAATTGATAGGGCTGCCCAGCATGGTGCATGTCCGCAAAGACAGGGCGGGAAGACAGATGGCAAGTATGGAACTCTGGTGGTGGTAGAGGGCTAGTTTTGTTACGGACTACTGGAACTGACACAGCCGCACCATGGAGCTCTCTCCCGTGCGGTGGAGTCGGGCTAGCGTCATCAGCTTCATCAAGGGCCTTGGTAGGTGCCACTGAGCGAAAGGTTGCGTGGGTGTTTTGTTGCTCGCTACGCTTTCTGTAAGGAGGTTGCATTCTGTGGATTCCTGATAGTGTGTTCAAGGCTCATGAAGCGAGCGAAATATTTCACAATTGCTTTCCGGCGGCACACACGGTTTGAAGAGCTCGGGTTCAGCAGCAACTTTTAGGGGTGTCAATTGACGTCTGCTGTTTGTCCATAAATAACGTTGACGTTAATGTTGTCTGCAGATGACTGTCAAGCCACCCATACAGTATGGAGTGATTTCAAATCGAACATGAATAAATTGGACGACTGACTTTTGTTTTGAGAGAGTTGTTTGACATCCAGCAGCTGCTTCATATTTGGGTTTCCATCTAAATCTCATGTCATTTAGCAGACCGAAGTAACCTGTCATTCCATTGTTCTACCCTTGACCTAAGCAGTTAAACCCTGCTGTCAGGTCATGAACTCTCATTAACATAGTGTGAAGTTTAAAGTCTGAGGTCTGCCACAGATATTTTACATTTTTTAGTTGGAGCATACCAAAACTTGGATCTCATTTTTTTAATCTCTGAACTAACTCTGAAAACAACTGCATATAATAATAGAGGAGCAACACTTTAATAAATGTCCACAACACTATAACACAGTTGTACAGTATAATGACTTTTGCATGGGCAAATATCATTCACTTGTTCTTCAAAAAAGAATAGCTGACATTTAAGATTTAAGAAAAAAAGCTTGGTTTCGAGTATGTGGGAGGACAGTGTACTTAACTGTAGGTGCTGCTTGTTTGCTGTTATCACAGTAGTAATGCATTAGTGTTTTGACTTTAACAGGGTTTGGTTTACTTCTAAGTGAGCAAAAGCATGTTCATGAAGGACCTCTTTAGGACATATTAATTTCGAACTGAGGATTTCTGCTTATGCAATCCTCATTTTAAGATAATTGCTACATTTAGAGTTACTGCACGCCTCTCGAAACTGCCAATGTTGCTGCTGTTTTTTTTTCCAGTTAGTTTTTCAGCTTGTGACTTGTGAGGTTGCAGGGGTCTATTCTAAGAGGAGCACATGCTAGAAGCCCCTGCAGCCACATGACGTGGGCTCCCCCGGCCCCGGCCAGCCGGCTGACCCCCCTTTCCCCTTTGGGAACGATGACATGGTCATGCCAAAAATGAAAACACCAGCTGCTCCAACCCTGGCTGACTGCGAGATGTTGCTCTCAAGGCATAGATTCGACTATAGGCCGCAACTCATTGATAGCAGCAGTTTCAGTTTATAACTGTGACTTTTTTTTAACTTGATAACCTGACTTGCATTGACCAGACACTATTTTTATGGGAAATTACACAAGCTTGATTCAAGATCGGGTCACCAGCACCAAACGACATGTCTGAGCTAGTGCACTGCCAATCCATTCAACATTTGATGTCTATAATTGGGCTGCATGATGTTGGAAGAATTGTGATATTTTATGTTTCTGCAATATATACAGTGCATGTATTATGATATTATTACGATTTCACCAGATGGTCTGAATGCAGCATGCCTATTTGGATAAAATTCATTAATTTAGATTGAGTGGGATAATTATGTAGGGGAGTGAATCATGCTTAAAATTAAGAAACAAATTGCAAGTACACTGTATATAATAACAAAAGAGCTAAGAAAAAAATAAATAAACAGCACTTTATAATAAGTGAAGTTAACTTATTTAAACTAATTAGTATACTAATTTTGAGAGGAGCATGTGATATGATTGACCGTGGCTGGTCTGTCATCCGTATTCAGCCATAATCCAATCAGATTGATTCAAGCCTACAATAAATAGACTGATTTCTCCCTATTGCCATTCTTCAATTTGGAAGAATCCCCCGTTCTCCTCCATCTCCTCCTCTTCCTCCTTTACCAGGGGGAAGCTCTCGAGACCTTGATCTCGAACCCCTTTATGCTAAATGACCAGGCTGGAGCCCTGGGCTGAATTGGGACAGCCTGCCAAACCTGCAAATACAGCAAGCAATATCTAAGTGTGAACAGTATTCAGGTACAGAAATTGAATAATCAAATGTAAAATGACACTGCATATTAGCATACTTTGTCTAAAGACTCCAATAAAGATTATCTTTATTAAAGTTGCATACAGAATAATTCTTGTGTTTAAATTCCTTAAACTCGCACAGTTACAGGCTTTAAAATGCCATGTAAATTATACATTTTCACTCCATTATGGTTCAATTCTGTAGTGACACCACAGTTCTCATTAGTTCTGAGCTGTGGCTCCTGGTCAGCTGCAATCCTGTTCAACATTGCGCATCCTACGATGTGACTATTGCGTGAGGGCATTTTGCGATATTGGTGCTGAATCTATTTATTGTGCAGCCTCAGTCCATATTAAACTAATCATGTGTTTTTCATTCATTCCCAGCATCCCCCATAGGAAAGCGCCCGCTGCCCCAAGTGAGCAGTGCTCTGGGCGAGAGGAAAGGTCCTGTTGCAACCATGCCAGTCACTGTGGACCCCGAGAGCAAACCTGGCGAGTATGTGCTCAAAAGCCTGTTCGCCAACTTCACCACCCTGTCAGAACGCAAAATACGCATCATCATGGCAGAACCACTGGTAAGAGACCTGTTTATTATATTTAATGGCATGTCAGACAATATTTTATGTGCATTTTGGAATACAGTGGTTCCTCGCTATAACATGGTTCACCTTTCACGGCCTAACAAAGATTTTTTTAGTGCAGTTTCACATGCTTATTTTATTTTTTTGCAGCACCACATTGTGTTCTGTGTCCCAATTTGCTGTATACCATTGTCAACCTATCTCCTAAGTGTCTCCTGTACAGTACAAAAAGCATTCAGCTTGTCAAATTAACATAAATTGTCGTTCGCTAACAGAGCTGAGGATGCAAAAAGGTTGTAACTGTCCACAGCACGACCATTGTAAAAGAGGTGACACACCGGATGCACAGCGCCATGCATATTAAAATTGTAAACAAAGGTTTATTGCAGGGTATGCACACCGGTGCTGCAAGTCAGTGGCTGTCTGCGGTGCCCAGCTACGACTCAGGACACTGTTCATATTTTAGAGCAGCATCTGAATAATTTAATTTTAAATAACGTAAATGTGCATGTCCGGTGTGTGTTACTTCCAACTGTCGTATGTGTGGCGCATCCGGTGTGCGACCTCCCTAAGGATGGAGTCTGCTTTAGTTTTGTTGATCAATGACTGCAGGAAAAAAGAACATTATGATGGATGCCAATGTTATTCGCCCAAAAGTTAAAAAGATTTATAAACCTTTTGCTGACAGCAATGAATGTTTGCGCCTTTGATTTCATTCTGTAATACTGGACTTTTTTTTAAAGGTTTGAACTTTGAGAGTGTTTAAACAAGTAAGAAAATCTTAATGTCTGTATAAAGTGTGTATTGAGGGGTTTTACAGCCTTAAAACAACTATAACAATTGAAAAAAATAAAGCTGACTTCTTTGCAGATTTCGCATATCGTGGGTTATGTTTAGAACATACCTGCGCAAATAACGAGGGACCACTATATTGCATAAAATGCTTGATGGAAAGGCCAAGTTGTGCATGAATTCTAAAAATGCACATAAAAAATGTATGCAACATCTAAGTTGGATAAACTTTTATCTGATAAGACAAAAAATATGCATAAACTATGATGAAAACACATTTACCAAATATTTCACCATGCACATAAAAAAAGTTGTGATTTCGTGTTAACAGATAATGTGATATAAAAACACTATGATATATGGATGTGTATGTAGGATATCTATGCGATATATGGACACTATGGGAGGGCATTAATGGACAAACCAGCAGACCGACCACATTGTACAACATCTGAAATGTTGATTTGGTCATTGTAAAATACCTTAGCCAAAGTCACAAAAGTGGTATGGTATTATTATCTCACAGAACTGTAATGGTGTGATGGTGTCACCCGCCAAAAGCCATCACGTGTTCATTTAGTTTCGTCTTCATCTTCTGAAGAACAAGTAATTTAAAATATTAGAAAAAATGACATCTGTTTATCAGAAAGTCACAGTTTGGTTGTCTTTGACTAATTGGATGGAAACTGCTTTATTCACAAATGTTTTATATGATATTCCAGTTTTGCGCCATTTTTGGATGGATCTAGTCAAACAGTTTGTTAGCATGGAGATCAGTCAACACAAGACCCCAAATGCAAGTAAATGACGTCTAGCCCATATAATAAGCAGTCGTCGCAAGTTTGGTTTTAGCTCATTGTCTGGTATGTTGAGTTGTCTGGAAAACAGGAAGTGTACAGTACGCTGTCTAATCAGTTACACAGAAAAGCAGAGATATCTTACAGCCCTGGCACACAAGTTATTCATGACTCTGCTGTGGCTTTCATTTGTAATTGCTTTAACTGGCAGTCATCGAACGCTAATACTTCGCAATATATCTTCAAACTGCACTAATAGCCGTGAGATACTGTGTCCGTTTTTGCCGCAGTGGCTCAGGTTGCCTGGTCTCCCTGTATCACTGTAATCCCATTATGCAGGAGTCTGGATTTAAGTGGACAGGAATGGGTCTCATCTGCTTGGTATGTTCAAGCCAAAGAGCTCACGGCCCAAGTAGGACGCATTCAAAGCTCTCAGTAAAATGATTTAACTTATCTATCTGTGTTCATACCACACACAGACAGTGCATGTTTGACGCTTAATAAAAGTTCCTTACTTTTCTTCAGTATTGTCGGGATGCATTTCCAGCTGAAACTGAATTTTAAGGTCTTTTTCATTTTATAAAATATTTATTAAAGATTTCTGAGGTAAACATGTATTTGAATTAACTCACACGGAGTAATTGTTTACCTTAAAGCAGGGGTGTCCAAACTTTTTGCAAAGAGGGCCAAATTTGATAAAGTGAAGATGCCCGGGGGCCAATAGTTCCTTCTGACATTTTTTTCACCACAAAAGTTTCATGAAAATACACACTGTTATAAAAGTATTTTCATTGTCACAATTACCTTTATTTTTCAAATGGCAATATAACCAAATATAAGCCACTCAGGCATGAACAACTCTAAACACACAATTATGCCTTTCTTTCATATCTGGAGAGTCAGATAAAATTGAACAAACTGTATAGAATACCTTACATTTCTATGAGTTTGATATCTATCTTTGCCTCATGAACATTTTAAACAGGAGTTATAAGTAATGCAAAGTGGTCTGTTATCATTAAAGTTAAAAAAAAGTGAATTTTGCTCTTGCCTTCTAAAAGGTCTTTCAGGAAGCCAAAGTTTGCATAACAACTACAGGAAGATTATATATGGCGGCAAATCAATGGCAAAATTAATCGAGCGCAGCTGTGATGTTTAAACAGAAAGTGAATCGCGAGCAAATTACAGTCCTAAGCGCGAGATCTTCACGCGCACGCTGAACTGATCCACCGCGAGGAAACGGGCCTCGCGCGCACATCATCATCTGTGCGCACGATGTACGCTCTCGCGAGTGAGGTCATGCCTGCACCGCGCGCGCGATCAGTTCTCTCCGCTCGCTCGCTCGCCGGCTCTTCTCTGCTTGCGCCAAACTTTTTCGATTTTTGTCTTGGGGCGGGCCTTGGTTTACTTGTTATCTCTAATGCTAGTGGTTACTCTCCCTTGGTTTATTTATTCTAACAGAGCTAGCGAGCCATAAATAAGACATTATGAGATGGAATCTGCGGGCCGTATAAAATCTGACTGTGGGCCGTGATTGGCCCGCGGGCCGGACTTTGGACATGCCTGCCTTAAAGGGTCGCGAAACACCAAAACACATTTTTTGAGCTGTTGACAGTCATGTATGTGTCCCACGCTGCTATAAACACTATTAGGGCACAAATATTTCGCTAAAGAGTGAAAATTGGTTGTTTTTGCATTATTTCGAGCAAATTTGTTCTTCCGGTTTGAAACAAATTTTTGAAGCTGCGTCACGCCGATGAGATCCATGCGTGTATTCAATCGTGGAGAGTGGATGTCTGTACCTGCGAGTGCATCGTGACGTCTCTGAGTGTGCGGCATTGATTCATGAGATAGACTTGGTTCAAACCAATCAGCGCGCTCAATTGTGTATGCGGCACAACTTCATTGATATGCATGACAGCTTCGAAGATTGTTTAACTTCTACAGTGTTCAGCCGGCAGAGAGACGCCACGCTGTGTTGCTAAAACAAGTGGAAGAAAAAGAACTGTTTGCAGACACAGGTCGCCAGTGCTGTGTTTATAAACGTGCTCCAACGAAAGTTTTGCTTTCATTTCCCCACTGTGAGAGCGCAACTGGACTCACGGTGGATAACAGTGAATGCGACGCGACAGAAATGCGTTTGTAAGGAACATTTTTACCCGAGAGCTTTCCGCATCTGGAAATCCCGATTTGCCGCTCGTCTCCTTTTCAAAAAACAGCCGTGGTCCAGTTGGTGTTGATTTTTCTGTCTCTACAGATTTGATAAGTGAGAGAATGCTGCTGTCCGAGTGTAAACATATAAACACCCTAATCAAACAGTTACCGTAGTGTAGAATTTTCGCCGCGTTTTGTGACAGGATAGTCTAAACACACACGGCTTTCTGACGCTGCTTACCGAGGGCATCTAATTTACCGAGAAATGCGGATGTTTTTTTTTCTATCATACGCCGTGCAGTCTAACACACTATTAAATCTGCCCTCCTCCAGCAGTTACTCACATTTAATATCTCGTTTGTCACAAGGGACACGCAGGAAATCTTCCTGAGTAAAAGTGCCAAACTGCAGTTAAAGTCGACAAATTAATAGTTTGGCAAATAATTCGATTACTGATGTCCATGTAAACAGTCACCGTCTTTCTCCCCCTGCGTCTGTGTTTGTTTTGCCTGTTAAAAAATCAGCGCATGCACAAATGGAAACTCCCATTTTTATGCAAAACCTCCCCTCTTTCCTTCCCCTGACACGCCCACCTAAACAGAGCTGGACACACCCATTTTCCTGAGCTTTTCCAGACTGTAGGTGTGAAAACACCCTGCTGAGACAGGGGGGTTTCGTGGCCCTTTAAGAATAGCAGTGTGCATTCAAAACAGTAAGTAGTGCCAGTTTTGATTTCATGATGATTTAAAGGGATAGTTCAAAGTTCAGATTCTGTTGAATTCAAAAACAAAAAAAAGTATATTGAACAATGTTTGAATAAATTGTATTTGTTTTTCCAGTTATGGTAGCCCGTGTTTTCCAACATTTTTCAAAATATCTTAATTTGTTTTGAACAGAACAAAAATACTCAAACTGGTTTGAAACAAGTCAAGGGTCAGTTACAGAATTTGAACTGTCCCTTTAATGACATCCAGAGTTTAATTAATCAGAGTAACTTTGCATAAGATTGATGTCAAAGTGTGCAACTATCCTAAAAATCAGTCTATTAAAGGCCAATTAAAAAACATACAGACAAACGCCAACACACACCAACAAACAAGTTAGCTGTTGTAGTTAAAATATTGTGAGAAAAAGAGTCATGTTCAGGCGCCACGGTGGTGTAGTGAGTAGCACGTTCGCCTCACAGCAAGAAGGTCACTGGTTGGAGCCCTGTGCATTTCTGTGTGGAGTTTGCATGTTCTCCCCGTGGTTGCGTGGGTTTCCTCCGGGTGCTCCGGTTTCCCCCACAAGTCCAAAGACGTGGTATAGGTGAATTGGGTAGGCTAAATTGTCCGTAGTGTATGAGTGTGAATTAGTGTGTGTGGATTTTTCCCAGAGATGGGTTGCAGCTGGAAGGGCATCCGCTGCGTAAAATATATGCTGGATAAGTTGGCGGTTTATTCCGCTGTGGTGACCCCAGATTAATAAAGGGACTAAGCCGACAAGAAAATGAATGAATGAATGAGTCATGTTCACACACCCCCAACAATTGGCACTCGCAATAATTAGGCCCAATCCCAATTCTACCCCTTAGCTCTTCCCTTTACCCCTACCCCTCGTTTTGCGCATTCACATGAAGGGGTAGGGCTGTCGTAATTTGCTGTAGCTTGACGGCGTAGGGCAAGGGCTTGATAGACATTAATTCAATTCTATTCCTGTTTATTTCTATAGCTCTTTTACAATGTAGATTGTGTCAAAGCAGCTTTACATAGAAGTTCTAGTAAATTGAAACTGTGTCAGTGCAGTTTTTAGAGCTGAAGCTTATTTCAGTGTGATTTAAATTTCACTGCTGAAAGTCCAAACACTGAAGAGCAAATCCATCGATGCGCAGCTCCACAAGTCCCGATAACATCAGACTTTGGAAAATCCTATCACACTGCTCAGACATTCCACAATCCAACAAACACCAATTAAACATGTTTAGTTGGGAGAAAATAACTCAGACCAAAGGCAACAGATCCCGACAGGGGTGAAAAATTCAGATCAATTCATTTCAGGTTAACTTGTATAGCGCTTTTCACAATAATTAGCGTTCCAAAGTAGCTTCACGAATGTTGCACATCATTACATTACAGTCAAAATTAGAAAAGTTAAGGAGTTGTGTAAAGGGTTGGCAGTATATCGACGTAGTTAACCTGCAGTTGTACAGTATATAGTGTCCTTCCAGACGAAATAATATTTACATGTAATAATACTATAATACAATGAAGTGAATTTGTGTGTTAAGTGTTGGGATCATCTCTTAACGTTCTCGTAGGGTTGCCATTATTTCTTCACAGGTCTTGAAAACACTGATCCAACAAGCTCAACAGACTTGTTTGTTGGCGTTCGTCTGTGTGTTATGAATTGGCCTTTAGAAGCAGAACACAAGCCCTGACCTAGACATCTATATTCAACCTGTTTGTAGAATCCCAGCTCCTGTTTGCCCTTTCATCTGACCCTGTCAACCCTCTTTAGCCTGAAAGCGTGCCCGTGTGTTCACATGTTATAAGGTTAATCAGCTGATCTGACCCCCAGACACAGCTTGTTCTCTTAACTCCTTGGCCCACTTTCCTGCTCATGTGCGTGAAAGCAGAGATATCTTCAGATTATGTATGGTTCTGATGAGTGAACTTTAAATAATTACTGTTGTTTTTAGTGCTATGAATCAGTTTATGGGTCTGTGCTGATTGACGAAGCCACTGACACTTCTCAGATGAGTTACTTAAGCTCACCAAGACAAGGTTTTATTGCATTTTCTACTTGATTTTGGAGCAAAAACGTGGAATAATGTGTTCAGTGAAGCTGAGAGTACTACATTTTTATTGGCAGACTGATCAAAATTAGTCAAAATATTTATTAAACTAACACTCAGGGAGTTTATGGAGAACTTGCTGAGTGAAGTCCTGTAAAGGTCTGCAGGCACAGATTGCGTGTGGTCCTGGTTATGTGTTTATTTTGGGATTTTCAAGTTCACGCATTACAGAAGAAACATTGTTCCCCTGCTGGGAATCTGCAGCCGATGATCTATGATACTTACTGTAAGTTCTTTATGATGTTCTGCAGGAAAAACCCCTCACCAAATCTCTACAGAGAGGAGAAGACCCGCAGTTTGATCAGGTAAAATCAAACCATTTTTTCCACATCCTTACTTCTTTTTATCTCCTTTATCCTGTACGTGTTCAGAGTCAGTTTCAGTTTACAGTCCTCAATCGTTTGATAGCTCTAGACATGGTAAAGTGATGCTGGAAAAGAATGACAAAGAATAAACGAATGGGCTCCCATGCCATCAAACTTCCACTGCCCTTCTGTATTGGCAGGCTAATTTTTAGTCATCATCAGTCAGACCCTAAGAATAGCATTCCTGTAGCTGGTGCTGTGCTGTCCTGACTTTACCCCTCTAAGCTGAATTCTTAAGCAGCCTGCGTGTGTGTGTTTGTGTGTGTGTGAGTGTGTGAGCGCACATGAACGTCTCTTAGTGGTTGGGGGAATACCAGGCCATCTCTGTCCATACACCCCTCCCTTCCTCTGTTTGGTTTAGCCCAGCCTGTGTGACCACATCATCCACTCCCTCAATCTCATTCTGGCTGATTTATGTTGTTGACCTGAATTATTATAATATTTCCTGTACACTCATGTCACTTGTGTTGCTCACCAATTCTTATATTTTGCCCTAAATTCTCAATTTATTAGGCTTGTACTTTTATATGTGTAGCAGAAGAATGCACACATTCTGGGATATACTACCATCCAGACCACACCTAAATTAATCTTGTCACTGTAAACAGGTCTGTCTTTCATTTTATCGCAGTTCATATTTTTGTATACATACTCCAGCGGAATGAACCGTCAACTTATCTAGCATATGTTTTACACAGCGGATGCCCTTCCAGCTGCTACGCATCACTGGGAAACATCCATACAAACTCATTCACACACTTACACTATGGACAATTTAGCTTACCCAATTCACCTACAGTATTGCACATGTCTTTGGACTTGTGGGGGAAACCGGAGCACCCGGAGGAAAACCCACTCCAACACGGGGATAACATGCAAACTCCACACAGAAATGCCAACTGACCTGCTTAGAATGTTGATACAGATAATTTTAACTAAATCCACTTTACTTATCTGCAATTTTCACACATCCACTGTACAGTATGTGCCTTTTTAAACCCCTTTTGCTTGTGCTTCGGTTTACCCCACAGTCAAAAGACATGCAAATTGGTGAATTGAATAAGCTAAATTGGTCGTAGTACATGTGTGTTTGAGGGAAAGGCATCTGCTGGATAAATTGGCAGTTCATTCCGCTGTGGCGACTCCTGATTAATAAAGGAACTAAGCCTAAAAAAATTAATTAATGATTTGGCACACTTTAGGACAGATATTGTGCAAAATAAGATGCTGAGTCTAATACAATACTTTGAGTCTCTTTTATTTGGGCAGATGGATGCTTTTTATTTATACTTTATTTTTATTTCCTTTTGATAAATTAAAATGAAATAAAATACTATAACATCGGAACTTAAAGGAACAGTTAGCTGGTCACGTACCGTATGTCCTTACAATTCATATTGACAAATACACATAAAGATCCCTTTACACAAAAGGCAAAAGCACAATCCATTTCTCCCAATATTGCAGGTATTTGTCTGTTTGTACTTTTAATGAAAAAATCATCCCCTCTATATTTTGAACTTTGGATACAATATCCAACCATTCAGATTTTGTAGGAGGTTCAATTTGTAGCCACTTTCGACTTATGGTTTTCTTGCTGGTTGCTAGAAGTTCCTTTCCTTTCTTTAGCATAGACACTTATTTATCAGAGGTTGCCACAGCGAAATGAACCACCAACATTTCGGGCATATGTTTTTAAGCAGCGGATGCCCTTCCAGCTGCAACCCAGTACTGTGAAACACCCATACACACTCATTCACACACACACACTCATATACTACAGCCAATTTTGTTTACCCATTTCACCTGTTGTGCATGTGTTTGGACTGTGGGGTAACTGGAGCACCTGAACAAAACCTACCTGAACATGGGGAGGACATGCAAACACACAGAAATTCCAACTGGCCCAGCCGGGACTCGAAACAGAGCTAAACACTGAGTCACCATGCCGTTGCAATAAGTATTTTTAATAAATACTTGTCATATACCATTAAGTTAGCTGCTATATTTCCCAAGTCAACTGTTGAAAAAGAAAAGCCCATTCCATCACCAATAGTATTTTGTATTACTTACATCCTGCCTGACTATGATTGAATGGCTGAGCAACTCCAAAATATGTGAAAATGGTTTGCTAACATTTCCTCCAACACTGTCCCTTATTCTTCTCACAAGTCTGTATACATGTTAGCTCGGGGTTTATGAAGTATCTAGTCTAGTACAGCAGATGTATCCTTTATCGTGCATGTCATACATGCCTTTTCTAAACTAGGTGCTGTGAGCAACATGCTAATTTTCTAAAATATGTCATTTAATTTAGAAATTACCCAGCTGATGGCAGTATGGTGGCTCAGTGGTTAGCACTGTTGCCTAACAGCAAGAAGGTAGCTGGTTCGAGTCCCGGCTGGGCTAGTTGGCGTTTCTCTGTGGAGTTTGCATGTTCTCCCCATGTTGGTATGGGTTTCCTCTGGGTGATCTGGTTTCCCCCACAGTCCAAAGACATGCAGTACAGGTGAATTGGTGTTTGCCAGTACTGGGTTGCAGCTGGAAAGACATCCGGGTGACACTTTATTTTGATGGTCCGTTTGTTGAATTTAAGTTACATTGCATCTACATGCCAACTAATTCTCATTAGATTATAAGTAGACTGCTAGGTTGGGGTTAGGGTTAGTGTAAGTTGACATGTAACTATTAATTACTACTTAGTATTCTACTAATACTCAAATGGACCATCAAAATAAAGTGTTACCGACATCTGCTCTGCGCAGAATAGTTGGCAATTCATTCCACTGTGGCAACCCCTTATAAGTAAGGGACTAAGTCGAAGGAAAATGAAAGAGTGAATTACCCAGCTATTTGTTGGAGGCTGCTTACTATTACACATAATATTGCTTAGAAAATAAATAGCGCAGTAAGCATTAAATCGGTTACTTCTATTAGTATTTTGTTCTGTAGTGTTGTAATGTGACAAACACAGTGCTAACTGTTGATGAGCAATTTTCTCTTCCTTTCCACAGCTGATTAGCACTATGAGCTCTCTTGCCGAGTATTGTCTTCCGTCCATCCTGCGAACACTGTTTGACTGGTATAAAAGGCAGAACGGCTTGGAAGACGAGTCCCATGAGTATCGCCCACGTGCAAACACCAAGTCCAAAAAGTGAGCTGACATTTAAAGTTTCGTTTCTAAACGATTTCCTGGTACACATTATACAATATAGATTATTGGTAACAGTTTTTGTACCTTCAAAAATGCTCAAGTTATGTCAGTTTTACATCTTGTTTGTAGAATATAATTCAATTCAAGCTCAAAAGCTCTTATTTTCAGAGATATAAGCAGATCGAACTTCTTAAGCATTAGCGTGTTAATGGTTTTCTATGGGAGTGTGTGTGTTTATGTATGCGTGATCTGGTGTGGATGGGAGTCTGTGATTGATGGCTGTCATCAGGAAGCCTCGCCTTCATCTTGTGAAACACAATCTTTACTGCGGTGCATTGCTCAGCAGCTCATTTGATATTAGGCCAGTAATAGCTATAGCACTGATGGTCGGTTGTTTTCGAATAGTTGAACCAACTAGATTAGCATTTGTCATGTTTTTCAGCGTGGACATTTTAAGCAAGCTTACATTCATAATTGTTTTATTAATTTGTAGAAATGGATCCCTTGAAACGTGTTCTTAATTGTGCATTAATGTTGTGTCAGACATTTGTGGTAAAGGCAAGGCAGAAATATATCAGCAGATCTGATGACCAGGGGTCGTAACACCTTTTGGAAGTTGGGTTTGATTACATGAGTGCATCAGAATCAAACACAGATTTTCAGACGCTCTCATGACTCCAGACTCAGTAGCAAGTTTATATCATTGACAAAGCAAGCAGTGATTAATTAGCAAAATTCCATCTGTCTTTCAGTGACGAACAGCAGAAGGATTATCTGATGGAAAGGAGGGATTTGGCAATCGATTTTATTTTCTCACTGGTGCTTATTGAAGTTTTAAAACAGGTAAGTTGTAATCGATTGTACGCAAAATTGATAAACTACACTAAAATAATAAAAATAATAATAACATTGCATGCATGTACAGCTGAAGACGAAATTTGTAACCCTTCTGTAAAATTATATTTCAAACATTCAAATATTAATATTTTCTTATATTGTTCATTCTTTATCTGGATAAAACTTATTGCTTTAATTTAATTGCTTTGGCTGGAACAAAAGAAAATTATATATTTAAAAGACTGTCAATATTATTGGTCCTCGTTAAAAAGTTAATATTTTGTTCTATTGGTCATAAAACAAACCACTGTTATCCAATGACCTTCCTAAATCCCTCAACTTTCTCAGTTAACCTAATTAATCTAGTTAAGCTCTTGAATCTTTAATCTAATCTACTAGTATCTTGCAAAATAACATAATATATATAGTATATTATGTAATGTCATGGCATAAACAAAAGAAATAAGTCATTAAAACTATTATGTTTAAAATGTGTTTAAAATATATCTCCATTAAATAGCACTTGGGAAATATGTACGTATATATGTGTATATGTGTGTTTATATATGTATTTATTATTTTTACAGCTGGTTTGTTATGTACAGTATGCAATATAAATATTTTCTTAACTCAGTTTGACTAGTAATTTTTCTTGTTTATGGATAGTAAATTTATATTTTATTTACTTGCATACTTCCTACCCCTGGCAAATTCTGACTTAAAGTTACTTTTATGCAAACAGCAAGTTTTTTTGACCGGAAACGACACAGGCTTCTCTCAGAAGATAATAAGATCATCATTGTGGAAAAAAAATCTCAACTTATATTTACATTTGATCAAAAACTTTAAGTAAGAATTCCAAGGATTCTAAATCATTGCGGACAAAAAAATTACATTTTAAATAAAAATATAATTTCATTTTAATTTAGCTTTATTGCTTTATAAATTGTTCTTAATTTATTTATATATATAAACAAATAAAGTTATTAGAAATTAGTTATTAAAACTATTACTATCAACTATTGTTGAAAAAGTCTTCTCTCCATTAAACAGAAATTAGGGGAAAAAAATAAACAGGTAGGCTAATAATTCTGGGGGCTAATAACTATATATATATACAGTACATTTTATGTACTACATATACTATTGTGTAATTTCTTTTACTTTCAATTTCTATTATGTAATTTCTTTTTGTTTACTCATCCTGTATCTCTCTTTGCAGATCCCTCTCCATCCTCTCCTGGATGGCCTCATTCAGGAAGTCATTAACCTGGCCTTCAAACACTTCAAGTACAAAGAGGGGTAGCGATCCTTTTAAGTTATTTCCGCCATAAGCCATTTATTGTCCTGCATGTATTTGCTTGAGTCAATCTGCAAAACAAGCACGTTCCACCATATTAATCTCCACTCAGTCATATGTACTCGCTGTAAATGTGCGGAAGTGTGATGGTATTCTAAAAGGGAGCTAATGATTTTATTTCTCACAATGATGTTATGTCACACAGGTACCTTGGACCCAACACCACCAACATGCACATAGTGGCCGATCTGTATGCAGAGGTTGTCGGTGTCGTTGCTCAGTCCAGGTAAATTATGAAGCATCTGCCATTCCGAACATATTTAAGACCAGATTTAATAGCAGCATGCATTTTGGTTCGATTAACTAAAGGCATGCATTAAAAACATAGGCATAGGTTGTTTTTGAGGCAGACCATATTACATATGCATTTTATGAGTTTTGAATCCGAGATAAGATTTACTAAATTTAGTGACAGTAAATTAGTACTGTACAATAATTTATTCATTCATTTTCATTCGGCTCAGTCCCTTTATTCTTCAGGGGTCGCCACAGCAGTATGAACCGCCAACTTATACAGCATATGTTTCACAGCGGATGCCCTTCCACCTGCAACCCAGTACTGGGAAACATCCATACACACTCAATCACATACGTACATTACAGAAACAGAACGGCAACTGGCCCGGCTGGGATTTGAACCGGCAACCTTCTTGCTGTGAAGCAACAATGCTAACCACTGAGCCAC
This sequence comes from Danio albolineatus, assembly GCA_903798035.1. Lineage (NCBI taxonomy): Eukaryota > Metazoa > Chordata > Actinopteri > Cypriniformes > Danionidae > Danio > Danio albolineatus. Next base: position 9,774,484 of record CAIGQQ010011173.1, on the reverse strand, counting down.
CATGTTTATTTAATGACAAAAAAAATCTCTATTTATGTACATTTATTTGGCTTATCAGGAGCAGTTATTATTCAGACAGATTGTTTACCAAGCCACATTATTTTCAATTTGTGCCACTTTGGGTAGATTACTGTATGTTGATCATTATGCAAATGAGCTGCTGCCTCATCAGTACAATCACTCACAATACTTTCCACTTTAAGAATTTCTTTTGGGATTTGGGCCTCTCACTTATTTGCCATGTTTGGTAAATCTAATCCTTAATATTTCATATAGATAAATTATAAGTGGTTTTGCACAAATTAAACCATATGGTGTTAAAGGGATAGGTCATCCAGTAAATGCCGCCCAATAAATTACTCACTATTACTTGTGTAATGAGCTTCTTTCTTCAGTTGAACACAAAAGAAGATATTTTAAAGGAAGCTGAAAGTATGTAACTTTCATAGATGTTAAAAAAAAACAAATATTGGGTACAGGTTTGAACATTTTTCAAAATATCTTCTTTTGTGCCAACTAGGTTTTGAACAAGTAAAGGATGAGTAAATGATGGCATTTAAGTTTAAAGTTTAAAAGGAAAGCATTTTAAATTTTGGGTTAACTGTCCCTTTAAGGACATTTTCATTTGGCAGTCTGTTGGGTCAACACTTGAAGTCCAGTGTAAAATCTAGATAGACACTAAATGGATGGCTCCATGATTCCTGTTGAAGCCTGCGACCTGGTTTCAAGCTCAAAATGATGGCGGCATCCTTCTTCCTGTGACAGAGTGTCTAGTGTGAGATGAAACACTAATGGGAGGCCATTACCCTGATAGACGAGACGTCTCATCATGTTCACATAGAGCTCCATCAGTGTCGCACAAAGATGGACTTTCTCCCTATCCGTGCGAGAACGCCAGTCCTGACAGTAATGGCCTCTTTCCATATTTAATAGCATGAAAAATGTCGTTGTGGCTGCACTTATAATAAGGAAGTCTTAAAATTCTGATGTCAACACGTGTCGGATGAAATGTTAGGTATGCTTGGGTCTGTGCTTCTTCATCCTTGTACTGTACTGGATAAATAGCATAACTCAGTCAAGCATTGTGTACAGCGCCAATACACAAATTTTCTTTATTTCTCTGAGTGGGATTGTAGCCAGTGTGTATTTCACCTAAAACAAACATAGACTCTTAGGAGGAGAGACAGCGAGAGATGCCTCCCTATTCCCCCTCCAGATGCCTTTCTAAATATAGCGAACTCAAAAACACACAAACACTCCCTAATACACATGTGTACAAGAAACATCCACGTCCTGCCCAAACCAAATCTGCTGACTTTAGTGGAATGGATTTAAATGTGGGTAGCTCATTGCTTTCAAATGAAAACAATTGGCTTAATTTTACAGTGTCTTTGTTACTCATTGTAGGTACTTGCTTTAGTATAATTAATTATGCATAATTATAAGCAATAACCCTAAATCAAACCCCTATGTGTACTGAATTCTAAAGTACACATTATCACAGTTGTCATCACAATTTGACACACTTTAAGATAATTCAGTTAAAGGGACCTATTATGCCCCTTTTTAGAAGATATAATGGGGGGGCACGGTGGCGTAGTGAGTAGCACGCTCGCCTCACTGCAAGAAGGTCGCTGGTTTGAGCCTTGGCTGGGTCAGTTGGCATTTCTGTGTGGAGTTTGCATGTTCTCCCCGTGGTTGCGTGGGTTTCCTCCGGGTGCTCCGGTTTCCCCCACAAGTCCAAAGACATATGGTATAGGTGAATTGTCCGTAGTGTATGAGTGTGTATGGATGTTTCCCAGAGATGGGTTGCAGCTGGAAGGGCATCCCCTGCGTAAAACAAATGCTGGATAAGTTGGCGGTTCATTCTGCTGTGGCGACCCCAGATTAATAAAGGGACTAATCTGACAAGAATATGAATGAATGAATAATAGAGGGGTGCCCAAACTTTTTCTTATGATGGACCAAACAGCGAACTTGATTGAGGGCTGTGGGCCGTAAAAATATTAAACTGTATTACATTTAAAGTTTCCATGATTAATTTCCTAATTTATTTTCTAATATTTAAAAATAACTACAAAACATTGCTTTAAATTATATTATCTAATGCAGTTTATTTTATAATCCACTTATTACTGTAAAAACATCAACAATCCCATTAACAACACAAAAGAGTTCAATACTGAATACACTAATCTGCACCTGCCTTTGCCTGGATTTGCTCACCAATTTCCCATATACCATATATTTTTTATCATATACAATTTTTTGTATATCCTATACAATTTGCCATATATCTGTTGAGTGACAGTATTTACTGTAGCACTTTATTTTGATGGTCCATTTGAGTATCAGTAGACTGTCTGCGTAGTATCTGTTGATAAAGACATTTAACAGACATAAAACGGCTTATAAGAAACTTTCCAAGTACATGTTAACTAACACTGACTCTAACCCCAACCTCAACCCTAACCCCAACTAAAATAGTCTACTTATAATCTAATGAGAGATAGTTGGCATGTAGATGCAATGTAACTTAAATTTAACAAACGTAAAATAAAGTGTGACCGTATTTACATTAAAAAAAATCTGATTTAATTACAAAACAAAACAAACAAAATGTTACATTCAATTTCAAAATGACAATCTCTGTCAAAGATAATCGTCCATTCTCCTTCTCTTCTCAAATGGGATGGTGGGCCAAGTTAAAGGTTAACATTAGCAGGCCCTAATCTGGTTATATCTGGTTTAACATAAGTCTCTGATGTCCCTAGAGTGTGTATGTGAAGTCTCACCTCAAAATACACCACAAATAATGTTTCATAACTCTTTGAAAATGCCTCTTTTAGGCTTTAATCGTAATTGTGCTGTTTTGGTGACTGCTGCTTTAAATTCAAATGAGATTGTGCGACCGGATTTGCTTTCAAATGATGGTGGAGCTACAAATGCCTGTGTCTCAGCGTAGTGGCAGATTAAAAACCAGACTAAAATCCTATTAGAGATCATCACTAACGGGCAGAGCTTTCCCCTTCTGAATACAAAGGGAGAATGTCAATCAAAGTGTTTCTGCAGACTGTTTTTATGAAATGTTGAAAAATAAAAATGAAATAAAAAAATTAAATCAATGTGCTTTTACTATTAGAAGCTGGCTATATTTGCAGACTTTGCCACACAACTGTGTTTAAAACCCTTATAAAAGCATTGAGTAGACAAAAATGGACTTTAAAAGTCAATGCATTGTTTCATTTGATTTATTTTTGTGTAATACATGGGATATATAGTCTGTTGTATTTGACGTTTAACAGTTTTTCAGACTCACGTACATTAACAGTGCATTTTTTTGCTTTTATCCATTGGAATTAATCCCTTTCTAATCTTCACAGGTTTCCTGCAGTGAGGAAGAAGTTCATCTCGGAGTTAAAGGAGCTCAGGCAAAAAGAGCAAAGCCCATATGTGGTCCAAAGCACCATCAGCCTCATTATGGGGGTCAAGTTTTTTCGCATCAAGATGTACCCGGTGGAAGATTTCGAAGCCTCTTTCCAGTTTATGCAGGTACACAGTGCTACAACTACCCAACTTTATCATCTGACTCTCTCTTCTTTATTTTCAAAAACACTTCTACTGTTATATGTTCATAGGAGTGTGCTCAGTATTTCTTGGAGGTGAAAGATAAGGACATTAAACATTCTCTGGCTGGACTCTTTGTAGAGATACTCGTCCCTGTAGCCGCAGTAAGTATAGCCATCTCTGATTTCTTTTTATTTATGCTCATTACATTCATTAGGCCCCTTTAGACCAATAAGTACTTTTGTAATGACATGTCAACTAAGTTTCATTAGATTATTACAGTGTGTACATGTCTTAAATAAAACTACATTTCCAAACTGTATAGTAATTCACGCTTGTGATGTTTTTTAGACGGTGAAGAATGAAGTGAATGTGCCCTGTTTAAGGAATTTTGTGGAAACCCTCTACGACACAACTTTAGACCTGTCGTCAAGGAAGAAACACTCTCTGGCAAGTCCCGCTGTCTTTTCCCACACTAAAGCGATGCATCTAGTTGGCTCATAGCTGGAATGCTTTTGCTGTCTGTGATGTTTTAAATGCTCCATCTTTAAACGCTTTTCAAAACTCAATGAAACGAATGAGGCAGATTTGACACATTCTGAACCAGCGACAATTATTTGCATTTGTCCTGTGTCTGTCTGATTTATGCACATCGATGCCATTTGAGAAGTGCACATTTTCAGTTGATTTGCTTTTCACAGATCGACATCAAATGTTTTACAATCCAGCTTAAAGACAACAGCTCAAGCAGAAAATTATAGTGACAGGACAGTATTTTTCTTGTCCTTCATAATGTGTCAATTCAAAATGCCCCCAAATACACCGCAGAATATGCTGTTCCTTAATTAAATTAAATGTAACAGCTTAGATTAAATGAAACATTTACATATTGTAGCAAATGTTTTAATAGTAAACAGTTTGAAGTTTCGTAGTTGTGTTCACATTATAAAACCCTGAATTTATATTTTTCAAATTATATATTTATAAATTAGATAGAAAATAAAATTCTAATAATCAATTAAATATTAAAAATACAATTTAAATAACAAAAATTATTTAAACACATATAATATTTTAATATATTTACCTACATTTTAGGGCTGTGCGATTTGGGGAAATTTTTGTAATTATATATATATATTATATTAAAAAAATATATATAATATTGCAATTTTTTTAACAGATAATGCGATTTCGATATGATTTGCGATTTAATTTTGTAGCTAATTTAGGTGCTGGTTGTTGTATTTCCTCATGCTGGCAACAATTCTGCAACAGCTCTTAAAAATTACCTGTTTTATTCAGTGTCTGTGACTTTGAAACCAAAATATTCCCATATTACTAATGTGCTGTTTTATATATATATAATTAGTTCGTCTATTAATGCTTTTGAAGTGGTCAGACGCCATCATCCCACTCATCCGCGCTTTCAGATGTGTTTGTTTTTTATTGTGGGTGTTCCACATAGTATGGTCATGCAATTCTGAGTGGGCAAAATGAAAGTGTGCTCTCTCAATTGGCTTTTAAGACTTGTCACACACAGACAGCAATCACGCATTTGCTCTGGGCAGGGGAAATTATATAATACATATATATTTCATTTTGCAGCCTCAAATTGCGATTGTGATTCGGTTTCCATTAATCGCACAGCCCTACTACATTTTTAATCACATTTTAATAACTTACAGATCAACATACTGTATACCTGCTAGCTAAAATGTATTTAATCAGTTATATATTTCAATCATATTTGTGAGCATGTTACAGTGTGCGATTTGTAGTTTAAATGTTTTTTTGAAGTCTCTGAATGATCACAAGTATTTGCATGTTTGAATAGTATTAGATATACAGGTCAAATCAATGAATCATATATACAGCAGATGAAGTGGGAATCAAAATGTTTAAACACAAAATGATGCACTGTGATGTTTTTCAGTCACTGAAAGAAATATTTCTTGTTTAACACCATGTAATGTAACCGCTGACCTTATGTTTTTCTCAGGCTCTGTATCCGTTGGTAACGTGTCTGTTATGTGTGAGCCAGAAGCAAATCTTTCTGAACAGATGGCACGTCTTCCTCAACAACTGCTTGTCCAACCTGAAAGTGAGTGTTTGAGATCCACACAGCATGCATGAGACAACATACTGTACCTGTCTTATCACGCTGTAGATGAGAAATAACCATCAGATCACATGCAAAAATGAACAAAGTTTTGTTGTGCAAGGCAGTTGTGTAAGTGTCATGTGATCGCAAGTTCTTTGAACCAGTGATTCGCATCAGTCAAGTGCACAGATATTTAAAGTGGCAGCAGTTACAAGCAAATAGTTGTTAAAAATGTGTGAAATGCAGAGGGAGGGTGGCTGTAATCGCAGGAATGTTTTGTTTGCTTTTGTTTGCTTTTTGCTTGGGAGGCCAGTAGGACAGGAGAATCCTTTATCATTAGCGTTAACGTCTTTTTGTACATTCTGTACTCAGTCTCTGCACCTGCGAAATGAATGAATGAATGAATGAATGAAATGAAGCAAAAAGAAGATTAAAACCCTCATGGGCAGGACTGAGGGACTCTCTGGAAATGGCGATGCTTTAAACAGGATGCTGGATCTCTCTGTCGAGCTTTCAGCTCCTATCTGATTTCTGTTGTCTCTCAGTGTCTCTCGGACATTCGACATGCTGTACTTTCAGCGCTCTGCTGCAGTTAGTCTGAAAGCTGCTGACTTGTTATGTAATGAAGGTTCGACCTGTAGGGAAAACATCCTGTTCACTTCAGTGCCCACGTTTAGACAGGAGTCAAAAGAGACAGAACATTAAAGCAGAGAAACATCAAACAATAAAATGATCTTACAATCAAAAAAGGTGACAAAATAAAATGAAGTCTTAAAATGAAATAGATGATAAACACAGCTGAAAAAAATAACAATTATTATTATTATATAGTCTAAATTGGTATGTGTCAGAACATCAAAGCAGAGAAACACCAAACAAAGGAGAATAGATTAGTTCTTAAAGTAAAATAAATGATAAACACAGCTGAAATAATAATAATAATAATAATTCATTCATTCATTCATTTTCCTTTCGGCTTAGTCCCTTTATTATTCCGGGGTCGCCACAGCGGAATGAACCGCCAACTTATCCAGCATTTGTTTTACGCAGCGGATGCCCTTCCAGCCACAACCCATCTCTGGGAAACACATCCATACATTCTCATTCACACACATACACTACGGACAATTTAGCTTACCCAATTCACCTGTACCGCATGTCTTTGGACTGTGGGGGAAACCGGAGCACCCGGAGGAAACCCACGCAACCACGGGGAGAACATGCAAACTCCACACAGAAATGCCAACTGGCCCAGCCAGGGATCGAACCAGCGACCTTCTTGCTGTGAGCCGAACGTGCTACCCACTAGGCCACCGTGGCGCCATAATAATAATAATAATAATAATAATAATAATAATAATAACAACAATAATAATAATAATAATAATAATAGTAATAATAATAATAATAATAATAATAATAATAATTATTATTATTATTATTATTATTATTATTATTATTATTATATTGTTGGTGGGCGTCATGGTGGCGTAGTGAGTAGCACGATCGCCTCACAGCAAGAAGGTCACTGGTTCGAACCTCGGCTGGGTCAGTTGGCATTTCTGTGTGGAGTTTGCATGTTCTCCCTGTGTTCACGTGGGTTTCCTCCGTGTGCTCCGGTTTCCCCTACAAGTCCAAAGACGTGGTATAGGTGAATTGGGTAAGATAAATTGTCCATAGTGTATGTATGTTAATACGTGTTTATGGATGTTTCCGAGTAATGAATTACAGCTGGAAGGGCATCCACTGCGTAAAACAAATGCTTTATAAGTTGGTGGTTCATTCCACTGTGGCAACCCCAGAATAATAAAGGGACTAAGCTGAAAGAAAATGAATGAATAATAATAACATTTATTATTATTAATATTATTATTATTATTGTTAATATTATTATTATTATTATTATTATTATTATTATTATTATTATTATTA
>CAIGQQ010011173.1:9734836-9745609 GCA_903798035.1 Danio albolineatus | reverse complement strand
ATACAGTAATGCCTTATGAAGAGAAACAGTCCATCTGTGTGAGAAATCGAAGGTTATATGAATAACTAAGGACCACAGCTTCACTTAAAAATGTCCTGTGAGTACGTTTACATGGACACCGATAATCTGATTTCAATACGATTAAGACAATACTCTGATTAAGAGTCGACCATGTAAACAGCGATTTTTAATTATCTTAATCTGACTAAAGTCATAATCGAACTAAATAGAAATCGGATTAAGACATTTGGAGTATGCTGATTTTAGTCGCATTATTGAGGTGCAACACAGACTTGAATACGCTTTAATCAAACTATTACCATCGTGGTGGATGTTCGCCGCATTTTGCAACAGTATATTCCATACACAGACGGCTGTTTGACACTATTCTCTGCTCCTAACAAGTCAGTGAAAAACCACAGACACCTGGATCGCGAAATGCGGATGGTTGTTTCCCATACGCTGTACTGTATCAAATTCCATTAAAACAACACTCCTCCAGCAGTTCATACTCGCATCCAATATCTCAATTGTCATAGGGGGCACGCATGACATTTTCCTGAATGACAGTGAAAGTGCCAAACTGCGGTTAAAGTTGACAAATTAAAAATGAAACACCCGAAATTATATGAAACTGTGGAGAAAACCTGGGTAGCATGGGGACGCAATTATGTTAATCGAATTATGGGCTAGAACATGTAAAACGGGACTCGTGTAAAGCAACTCAGCAACTCATGTAAACACCTATATCATATATTTGGATTTTTCAGATTAAGGCAAATAATTTAATTACTGATGTCCATGTAAATGTAGTCAATGTTTGTTTTTGGTTGAACTGTCACTCATCAAGCATTATTTCAATGAACTCAAAAATCACTCATCCACTTGCTCACTTTCCTTCAACTTATTCCCTGCTACATCAAGGGTTGCCACAGTGGAATGAACCGTCAATTACTCTGACATATGGTTTACGCGCAGACTCCCTTCTTGCCACAACCCAGCACTAAGAGTACACTCATGAACCCCCAGTCCTGGGAAACACCCACACACTCTCAAATTCACACACACACTCATACAGTACAGACAAACTGGTGTATCCAATGCCCCTTAACACATATGTCTTTGGGCTGTTAGGGAAACCGGAAGGAAACCCACATAAACATAGGCACAACATGCAAACTCCACACTGAAATGCCACCTGGGAGTCGAACCTGCAACCTTCTTGCAGTGAGGCAACAGTGTTACTCACTAAGCAATCGTACTGCAACCTCAAATCACAAATTCCAAAAATATTTCACTTCTGTGCATATAATAGATCTGACTGTTGAATCTGCACTCTATTATTATTGCTGTGTTAAAGTTATGTCACAGTACAACCGTGGGAATTTCCAGTTTAGTGCAGTTTACGAATGTGTTTCATTCCTGTCTACCTCACTGACTCCTGTTCTATTCAGGTTAAATCAGTTCAGTTCATTTACCTGTGCATCTCTGTCCTCTCAGGTTTGGATCATTACCGCCCGGAGGTGTTTGAGCACAGTAAGAGGTTACTCTTGCATCTTCTCATCGCCCTTTCATGCAACAACAACTTCCAGGTCATCGCCTCTGTCCTGTTGCTGACCAGAGAGATTGGCGACAACAAGACCCTCACTGTAAAATCCAACTATCAGCCTGAATACGTCTACACAGGTACATTCAGTTCTTGACCCAGAAGCTTCGAATATAGCCTGATACTAAACACCCTGTTTCCATTTGATATTAACATTCTTTTTCAATAGTACAATCATAAGTGGTCAGTTCTCACCAAGCAATTTTGTGTTTAATATACATCCAAGCATAGACGTCTTTTAAATTCGGGTTGTGAAAATCTAATAGACGTCTAACAATAGAATACAACCAACAAGAATACACTAGTCATCAAATAGATTCAACAGACTTCATGTAGTCATTCGTTCCTGTGTATTTCATGACTACACTACCTGACAAAAGTTTTATGGCCTATCCAAGTTTTAGTAACAAAAAATAATAACTTGACTTCTAGTTGATCGTTTGGTATCAGAAGTGGCTTATATGAAAGGCAAAGGCCTCTAGATTGGTCGTATTTTATCAAAATAAAATATGATCATGCCTTGATTTTTAATTATTTAATTAGGAAAGTAAGGTCTGACTTTGCTTAGACAATAGTTTTGTCATTTAACAGAAATAATGTACAGTATAGAATATAAAGTCATGCTGCAGTGGAAAAAGAATTAATATTGTGTATGACTCCAATGAGCTTGGAGGACTGCATCCATACATCTCTGCAATGACTCAACTTATTAATAAAGTCATCTGTAATGGCAAAGAAAGCATTCTTGCTGGACTCCCAGAGTTCATTAAGATTCTTTGGATTCATCTTCAATGCGTCCTCCTTCATCTTACCCCAGACATGTTCAATAATGTTCATGTCTGGTGACTGGGCTGGCCAATCCTGGAGCACCTTGCCCTTCTTTGCTTTCAAGAACTTTGATGTGGAGGCTGAAGTATGAAAAGAAGCGCTATCCTGCTGAAGAAATTGCCCTCTCCTGTGGTTTGTAATGTAAGGGGCAGCACAAATGTCTTGATACCTCAGGCTGTTGATGTTGCCATTCACTCTGCAGATATCTTGAACGCCCCCATTCTGAATGTAACCCCAAGCTACGATTTCACCTTCACCAAACTTTGATTTCTGTGAGAATCTTGGGTCCATGCGGGTTCCAATAGGTCTTCTGCAGTATTTGTGATGATTGGGATGCAGTTCAACAGATGACTCATCAGAAAAAAATCTACCTTATGCCACTTTTCCAATTGATCAACTAGAAGTCAAGTTACAGTTAGTTCCTCTTACAACTGGGACTTTTGTCAGGTAGTGTAGTCTATTTTTGGACCATTTGATTTTTGCTGACAGCCCAAATTTTAACATATTTTAACTAAGACGTCTATGTTTGGATGTCTATTAGAAATGTGCTTTAAAATGTGCATTTTTTATTCGATGTTTGAGACATAATCTCAACTGAAATGAAAACAGGACGGGACACAGAGTAGCTCCTCCCCTTTAAAAAAAAAAAACATCCAATACTGTTTTGTTTTTATTCCAGCTCTGCCAGTGAAAATGGTTGAGCACAAGTGCATCAAATTAAAAGCAAATGAGAAGTGTCTAGAAGGGGACGGGACATGTCAGATACTAGACATCAGATACTAGACATTTATTGGTCAAGTTTCAATGAGAAACTGAAGTATGAAGTGAATCCCTGAAGTATGAAAAATTGTTGATCTATTTGTTGATGTTTCATATTTTCTAAACGTACATTTTGTCACTGTTTTAGATCACATTAGCTAATAGATATCCTTTAAAATTAAAACTAACATGTAAATTTTTTTATTTTAATTTCAGGGGATCTTTAAACACAAAAAATGCTTGATGGGTTGAGATGCATTAGTGTCTCCAGCTGACATTGGCATACATTTAAATGCATGTGTGGCTTAATATAAAAGAAATGTTAAGAATTCTAAGAGACGTGAATCTGTGCTGCACATTTCCTTCGATGTGTGATGGGCTTTTGACAACCCATAACGATCACATTCAGTCAGTAGGCTAAGATTAGTTGGTCTTTTGTGGCTTTTTGAATGGATCTGAGCACATTTACACTTCAAGAGCAATCTGACTGCGTTTTTGACTCCCCATGAAAGCAGTCAAAAGAAGACGACTATAAGCGGTTTAGATTCAACTACGTTTCCAGCACAGCTTGAATTTACAGTGAGGAAGTAGGTGACTATTATCAGGCTTTAAACCCCTAGGGTTAGGATAATGATTTAGCTCTCTTTGGCATAGAATTCAAAGTATTTTTGGTAGCTGTTTGTCTTTCTTGCTTTGGAAGAGACTGACATGGAGGTAATTAGGCAAGACACTATGCCAAGTCCCATTTTGCATCATGACTGAGGGTTTTCTGGCATTTAATCTTTAATCCTGCATGCCTCTGATGCTTCTGCTTCCTTGTTTACTGATATTTGAATAGGCGCAGGTGCGAAAAAGTCACTGCTGACAATTACATCTTGGAACACACCTCACATTTTTTTAGATACGTGAGAATCAGGTTCTGATCATACAGACTTGCCAGGTCACAAGATGTATAATTAAAAAAATATATGTGTCACATAAATAAACTGTGCTCTTGTCTGAACAGGGGGTTTTGACTTCCTGCGAGAGTGGCAGGCGTCACCAGTGGCGGATTCTGGACTGAGCTCGTCCTCCACTTCCTCCAGTGTGAGTCTGGGTGGAAGCATCGGAAACCTGCCGCAAATCACAGCTGACCTGGAGGAGCTGGACGAGTCCTCCACAGAATCAGAGGAGAAAACCAACAAGCTCATTGAGTTCCTCACCACCAGGTGTGTGGCACTGAAACACATTTCGAGGAGTTGTTTTAATATACAGATACAAATTTGTGTATCCATAAAAGAAATATACATCTAGTAAAATGACATATGAAAGGCATTGGGGTATTTTTATGAGAATGACAAGATAAACAAATGGTGCATCAACTAATTGAGCTCACAAATCTACGGTGGCAAAAAAAAGAGAAAAACAATGTTTATTTCTATTTTTTAAAATTGTATATATTTCTGCATGTAAATCATAAATTACATATTAATATTTTAACTATTGCAAATTATTTTAATTATTTAATATTTAAATTATTAGTTTAATTAATCCTATTTATCTAAATTATTTTACATTTGACTTTCTCACAAACCTGGAGACCAGGAGAAAACTAACATCAATAAAACTTAAGTGCAGACCTATGAAATTTCTATTTATTTCAAGCCCTAAATGTTTATATCATATCTCAAAAGAAAAAAATATATATATTTTAAGAAAAAGATATGTGAACAATTATGTTTTGTTAATTTGCGATCCATATTATGCAACAAATATTGCCCTGTGCAGGAGATGTATGCAGATTTATAGAATGTAACGCTTAGCAGTTTAGCACATTGCATTCATATTCTTGGTGAATCTGATCACCTGTAAATAGTTAGCATAAGACGAATACTGTTCTGTTAATATCACTTTCTTACTTAAATAAAGCATGGTACAAATCAGGTAAAAAAAAAAGGTATTATTGGAGGAAAATCTTGAGTGTGATATCACATGGAACCTATAAATTAGGCCATTTCCCGCATCAGTAGGTCAAGTTAGTGAGCAGTAGTTGATGTATTTGTTATTTTGGTGGTGGTGGTGGTGGTACAGTGCATGGAGTACTGTCCTGTCCTTACTCAGGGCTTTCGGACCGCTTTGGTGCCATGAAGACATCACTCCGAAGAACCTCAACTCTAGGAGTGCTGAGCAGCTCACCAACTTCCTGCGGCATGTGGTCTCTGTGTTCAAAGAGTCCAAATCAGGTAATTATTACCATTTATGTTTCATACTCACGATAAAAAAACAAAACGTATCCATCTTTTTCTGCATGTGTTGTCTGAGTTTCAGATTATGAGTTGAGCTTTCAGTTTTCAGAACGTCCTTTCAAAATATCTGAAGCAGAATATTTTAAATATTAAAGTTATGCGCTATGAATTATCCATATATTTAGTGAAAAATTAGGGAGAAATTTAGTTCTGTGCTATATATTTTTTATCCTTCATGAAAATTGGCCGTAGTATGTGTGAATGAGTGTTTGGGTGTTTCCCAGGGTTGGGTTGCTGCTGGAAGTGCATCCGCTGCGTAAAACAAATGCGGTTCATTCCGCTGTGGCAACCCTTGATTAATAAAGGGACTAAGTCGAAAGAAAATGAATGAATGAATGATTTTTATGATGAATGAATGAATGATTATTTATTTAAATACAGAGTTGATACAGATACATACATATTTGTCTGAAGTAATTTGTTAATTGTAATAAGTTTCTTTTTACAGTAATGTAAGACGAATGAACTGTGAGGAGAATAAATGACACCACATTCAGTCATTGTTTAACGGAAGTTACTACCATAATTTATGTAAAGCATCATGGGATGTAGGAAAAAGGAGGATATATTATATTGGTACAGTTGCGGATTGATACGTGTCTGTGTTGTGTGTTTAGATTTCCATCTAGAGCATCAGCTGAGCGACTTTGCTTTGCAGACAGCCCTCTGCAGCTCTTCTCGCCATTACGCCGGACGCTCTTTCCAGATCTTCCGTGCCCTGAGACAGCCTCTCTCTGCCCACGCTGTGTCCGACTTGCTCTCGCGTCTGGTGGAGGTCATTGGCGAGCATGGAGATGAAGTTCAGGTGTGAATTTGTCAACAAGAGTGCATGCAGTAAATGCTGTTATAATCATAATAATACATTTAGTTTTCTGGAATACTCGATGAAATGTATTTGGAAGTGACAGTGTGTTTGCTAACTTGCTTTACAGGGTTACGTCATGGAGATTTTACTCACCCTGGAGTCTGTTGTGGACAATTTGGCTGAATGTCTCAATAACAGTGAACTTATGGCAGCTTTGACAAGGTTTGTCTTTTATGCTGTTTACATTACAAAAATGTATAATTACAGTATATTACAATCGATATTTTGGGGTTAGTACAAACAAGAAAGAAATTAAGGCTTTTATTTATGCTTTTTATCAATAAATAAAACAAAGTATTGAATAAGAATAATAATAACAACTGTTGATCGTAATAATAACTATTAAGGCTAATTAAAAATATTCATTATTTAGTAGTAAACCTACTAAAACTTGTAAATGTGTAAATAAACTATGGGTTCAAACTATGGTTCAAAAGTAATCAAAATGGATGGAAATTAATAAAAAATTACAGCATAGATTAACTTTTTTAACACTGATAATTATAAGGTATATTTCTGAGAACTATTAGATTGATTCATATTAGATTGATTTCTAAAAAAGTGACATTGAAGCCTAAAGTAATAGCTGCTAAAAATTCAGCACATTTTTAAACAGTAGTATATATATGTAAGAAAATATGTTTTTGCAATATATTCAACGTAGGCTCATTCTGAAAATATAGCCCTACATACGTTTCTGGAGTTCTCAAATTATGTAGCTATGTTTTCGTCTGCATTTCGTATTTAAAAACGATCACTATGGGGCGGTATGATGCCATTCCTTTTCACACTTACCAGCTGACCGCTCACCTGCATGTGGACGGCTTTTCTGCTGTTACCAGTTAGTCCGGTAGCTTGTACATCATACGACACGTACATTGGCGCACTTGAGATGCATAGCAGAGTTAACCACAACGACGGGGTTCGAGCCTAGTGACGATTGGTTCCAGAGAGCAGGTAAAACAAAAACAGAAGCCAAAAAAAATAAAATAAACAAGTAAATAACAGGGTGAGGATGTGGTAAAAATCAGGGGGCTTTTCTTTTCTGGATTGCTTTTCTAAACAATGCAATTGGGTTTAGGGAAGGCGGAGGGCGATGTCCAATCAGTGCATTTGAAAATACTGTTGATTGGGTTTTGGGAAGGGGGAGGGTCGGTGATTGGTCGGTCGGTTGGTCAGTCAGTCAGTCGACAGTGGCCTCTGGTGGACTTACATGAGAAAAGCAGGTGCGAAAAATTTTAAATCTGAAAAAATTTACGCAGCGAACACTGCAAAAAAACGTAGCTCCTGGGACGTATTTTGCTCTCTCCAGAAATGTATATAGGGGTACGTAATCGGAATGAGCCTGGGTTGAATATATTCTTGCAATGTCTCATCCACAAACAGAGATTCATCGCCAGACTTCCTGGTGAGTGGGAAGCTTAACCCAAATCGTAAGAGCACAGGACAGATCAACCTCCTCCAAGAGGCCGGGACTAATGAACGGAACAGGCACCAGCGCAGTTATTCTGTCCCCAAGAAATTCGGCGAAAGCGGAGAAAACTCGTCTGCCAACCCACCTCGCAGTGCCACCCTGGATCGCATCCAGGCCTGTACCCAACAGGGTCTCATGCGCTCGGCCCGCAGCACATCCTCCAACTCCACTCGTGCTGACACAAGTGTCATCACTGACCCGTCACACTCCAGTCATCCAGCAAACCTGCTCGCCACCATCTTCTGGGTGGCAGTGTCACTCATGGAGTCGGACTTTGAGTTTGAATACCAAATGTCATTAAGGCTGGTGCACAAACTGCTGGCGCGGGTTCCACTGGATCTGCAGGAGAACAGGGAGAGACTAGAGAAGCTCCAGGCACAGCTGAGGTGGAGTGGCTTCTCTGGACTTCAGCAGCTGCTCCTGAAGGGATTCACTTCTCCGGCCACGAATGATCTTACGCTTCAGCTGTTCTGTCAGCTTACGCCTGTTTCACGAGTGCCAGTGGTGGATACATCACAAGCTATAGGTGGGTAGAATGGCTTCACAGTGGTCTGGTTTGGATTATGTATTTTCTGCTATTATTTTGTATAAAATTATTCTGAATGCTTTGTATTGTCTTGCATTTTCAGTAATCTTATCATAAGTGATCAGCTAATACGTATTGCTAGCTATTTTTCCATCTATTTATTTTTATACACGTTTTGAAATATTGCATAAAAATGTCTAGATGTGCATGAATTAAAAAAAAAAGTGCATACAAAACATATACGCACTTCTTATTCAATAATGGAAACACATTTACTGAATAAAGTCCAGCATGTGCATCAAAAAGTCATGTGATTTTGGATGTGATGAAACAGTAATAATGGTCTAACCAGTGAACCGACAGCATCATTTGGTCATTGTTCATTCTAAAATCCCTTAGCCAAAGTTTTTCATCAAAGAGGTTTAGTATTATTACCTCACAGAATAGAACTGAGCGCCCAAAGAGCGATCTTGCACCTCCAAAAACCACTACCCGATCATTGTGTTTTGCCTTCATCTTCATTTATTATATAAGAAAAAAAGGCCCACAGTGGCTTCTACCAATGCAAATCCAATTTTTTCTTTGATATTTGGCTGCAGTTCATCAGGAAGTGACAATTTGGATTTTTTGGATGAAAAATGCTTTACTTGCAAATGTTTTATGTCATATTACAGTTTTACACATAAGTTCACATCTTTGGATGGAAATATAGCTACTGTTCCAACCTAGCATGTGTTTAGGTGCACCTGTTTTGGCCAAGATGTGTTGATGCATGTTTCATGACATTGATCCATAGCCTGAAAACCAAACCTGATTTTGTTTTAAAAACTATGCTTTAACATATTTCGTTTTTAATTCTCCATTCGCCCAGGTTTTCCTCTGAATGTGCTTTGTCTGCTGCCTCACTTGGTGCAACACTTTGGTAGCCCAACGCAGTTCTGTAAAGAAAGTGCTGAGCGAATTGCACAGGTCTGTCCTGCCTCCTTTTCTTTGCACACGTTTGCTATAAAACACACCCTGCACTTTACTGACATTCACACCTGAATTAGAAGAGAAACCTGATTAATTTTCAACACCTAACCCTGAATTTAGACAGTGGTAGCATCTATACATGTTTAATAAACAGTTGGTCACAATAACGTAAACCAATAATGACTTTATTTGTGAAATTAAAATATAATAAAAAAATAAAGCATAAAAACTGTCTGTATAAGATAGTATAATGTCAGTAATCTTCAGTAAATTAGTTCTATAAGACATTAATTAGAGTTCACTATTGTTTTTTGTATGTTTTCTAGGTGTGTCTCGAGGAGAAAGACAAGAACACTAAGCTCTCTCACCTGGCGCATGTGATGACCCTTTATAAGACTCGTTCCTACACCAGAGACCCCTTCTCATGGGTTAATGTGGTCTGTCGCTACTTGCATGAGGCTTTCTCAGACATTACACTCAGTCTGGTGACGTATATGGCTGAGGTGAGCTAACCTGATGAGCATGAAAGTCCTCACGTAAAACGCACAAAATGGTATGTAAAATTGCATGCAAAGAACAGTCTTGTAATGCTAGCTGATCTCTCTTCACAGTTGCTAGATAAAGGATTACCCAGCATGCAACAGCCCCTGCTGCAGATCATCTATAGTCTGCTAAGCCACATGGATTTGGCAGGAATTCAGGTCAAACCTTTCAATGTTGAGGTGCTAAAGACCATTGAGAAATTTGTACAGGTGAGATTCTTACTGAATTAGGACTTATCTGGTCAATTTGAAGGTTTTTGATCTGATTTGTCAAACCAATATGTGTGTGTGTGTCCTAGACGGTCCACTGGAAAGAAGCTCTGAACATTTTAAAGCTGGTCGTTTCCCGTTCGGCTAGCCTGTCACTTCCGTCCTACACCCATGGTGATCTAGCCCACCTGGAAGTTAGCCGTATGATGTGGGACGGCTCATCTAAAGCCTTGCCTGGAAAAACAATGGAATTCCATTTCGATATATCTGAGGTAGGTTGTTGCTCAACTGTTGCTCAATCATGTGTAAAACTGTATTTTTCCTCTTGAAAATGTCAGTTTTCAGTGAGATCACACACCTTTTCTGACTCATTCACCTCTTGAGGTGTGGCCCTGTTGTTGTTTTTGACTATGCATTTGTTATCAGATCCCACAAAGGGCGCAGCCTTATTTCCTTTGTTTTTGGTGCATAATAGGCCAAAGGAGAGTCACTCAAGTTTTCAGCTAACCTTCAGCTGGAGAAATGGGGGTGATAGTGAAGTCCTGAGACATGTGTTCATTGCATTTATGATTAAAACCTCTTATTATACCATAATACCATATTACATAAAACTGATTGATACCCTTGTTTTGTATGTTATGTTAAATAGGTAAAAAAAATCTCTCTGTTATGTGATTTGAAAGGTTTCTAATTTTGATTTTCATAT